>CABFVZ010002354.1:0-10433 GCA_902151445.1 Timema monikensis | reverse complement strand
GGGGGGGGGGAAGGGACACGAAGCCAATCCACCAACAAGGTGACCTCTGGTGGCATTTCCAAACAACAAAAATAGCCACAACAAACACAATGCACTGAAGATTTAGTTTGTCTCTTATGAGTGTCAGATTTAGTTTTTATTGTGTTTGCGTTAGAGAGACATAAATAGAGTGCATGTGCGAGAGAGAAACAGAATAAGAGAACAATAATATTATATGTGAAAATTCATTTGTAAAGTCAAATTTACCAGCGTATTTCACTTTTCCTTGTATTTGCTTCGCTAGAATGATCTTTTTATTATTTTGTTTACATTGCACAGCAACATTTGCAAGCTTTGCATTTCTTTGTCACTATCTGATTCAGAGCTCAGGTACAAATTGAAAGCTAGCCATTACACATGTGCACACAGACATATGACACCCCAACTCTCATGCATCTATTTTTCTTCAAAAGCGCGCACCTACCCTGCCTTAAGCTTCCTAGCCATACATCCACACCAACCTGCCCTGCATCTCAATATACTCCTAGACTTAATTATGTAGTTACATACACTTACAATAATTACTGAACACAAAACACATACTTATAACTAGGATTGTAATATTGTGTAACACAGTTTGCGGAAAGATTAGCCCTGGGGACGCCTGAATGCACTGATCGTACATCTTTCCATGGATGCTATTTCCATGCCCTGATGAGTAGAGGGTATGATATAATGAATATGACAATGAAGCCAACGGAGATATTATTACCTAGCTTGATCTAAATCAAGAAGCTTTGCATTGCAACAGATGAGAGATGAGCCATTTTAAATCATCTTAACAAGATTCCTGTGCCCGGGTCAGTTTAGTAAAATGCCCCCATCTTCCTCTATTCTTCCACCACTCTTCCTCTTTTACTTTCTTCCATTCTTTTCCTCTCCCTTGAACACTTTCTGTTTTTTACTCCTCTTATCTCTTTCTTGGCCTCCCTTGCGGTCTTTTCCTACATACGTCATTTCCAACATTTTATTCAGCATCCTCTCTTTTTCCATCCTCATTACATGTCCATACCATCTCAGTCTTTATTCCTCTATTATCTCATGTACTCCCAGTACCTCCACTATTTCCCGGATAACTTCATTCCCAATCTTGCTTCTCCTTGCGACAGCTAACATGCTCCTCACAAACTTCATTCCCATGGCCTCTCTTACTTTCAATGTCCATGTTTCTGCTGCATATTAAACAATATACTATGTAAGTGAATTGATCTTTAGTTGTGAAAATCTGATTCAAATATGTATAATAGTTTTCTTCATAATAGAGTAAAAAGAAATTGCCTTAGAAACCGGCCACACTCATCCAACATGGTGATCCATCCCCTTAATTGGTTCGTGAATCAAACTACACAGGTAAATAACAGATTCTAAAGTTTACCTTTTTGGAACTTCCCAGGTCCTCCTAAGATTACTCATATCATTCCTTATAGTACACCGTTATCAACAATTCCATTTCCAAACAAAGGATTCTATTGCTTTGGATGTAAGCTTACCTGCAAACTGAAGGCGATGTATATAGACACACTGCCACTAAACATGGTCCCTACTGCGACAAACTTGCCATTGTCACTCACAGCCAGAGCCGACAGACTCTCGGAGCATGGTGCTGTCTTCTTAAGGCTTCCATCATGGGGATCCCACAGCTGCAAGTATGCCTTGTGTTTACCAAGTCTCCCCACGGGGTTGGTAATGCTGAATAGGCGGCTTTTACAAACATCCTCTTCTAATAATGCAAACCTAACATGAAAGGCAGTTCAACAATATCTTTACAATAAAATAATATAGTAAGGAAGTAATTGTTATTTTGGAATATTGATGAAGCATCAACACCTTATATTAATTCATTAGGTGTCAAGAAATATTAAAGTGAAAAAGGCCAAATGAATTTTCAAAAATAAATCACACATTTTTTGTATGATACTATTTATTGAGTATTACTGTAACAATTACAATATTTTTGCTTGTTTAAACCTTTGAGATTAAGATGGGAATATCACTATTTGCGCTCTCTTAAAAATACATCTTATTATCTGTGTGAATTATTCAATATTTATTTTCTCCCTTGGGTTTCACACTTATGTATTAATTACAATAAATATAACACACAAGCTGGAAATCATTGTAATTACGGGTCATATGGGGACACCACAATTTGATTAAAGTTGAAAAATGTATTTTATGGACATGTCAAAATCATCGGTTGCATATGAGGGATCAAGGTATCAGATATTGCAGCCATCTGCGACTTAGGAGGGCTGTTATGCTGCCAATGTTTCTTATGTAGCACGCCCATCACAGACTGCCTTAAGCTATGAGTTAAGAATGACCCTGAGCACAAGACAATTCCTAGATAGTTCAGTGGTGAGCCAAAGGTCATAGGTTCAGGTGACGTTTTCAACTAATTTAAATGAACTGTATTAATTATGATGTGTTAAGGATGAGGAAAGTTGAATTCAAAGAAGTTTACATGCATTTGCATGTAGGAATAGTGAAAGAAAATATTTAGAAAAAACGATCCTTAAACACACCAGGCCGAGCTTCAAACCTCAATCTGTTCATAATAGGCAGTATAGTATATTGCAGTGGTTCCCAAACTTATTGAATGGTGTACCACCTCCATAATCTTCCTAATTTGGAGTACCACTAAAATAATGTTGAATATTTACTATTTCGACAGTTTTAATGGTGCCCAAGGATATATTAACACAGATTGCGTAAGCTTGAATCATTGTTCACCCCCTCCATCCACTGGTTAAATCGGTTTTACTTTTGGCTAAACTTGGCCCGAATATATTTATAAGATTTGCTGAGGTCCTATTTTTTTATGCCTTTGATTTGCTTGTTTTGTTTGGTTTCTCACGGCGTACCATTGGGAATAATTGTACATACCACTGGTTAAATCGGTTTTACTTTTGACTAAACTTGGCCCGAATATATTTATAAGATTTGCTGAGGTCCTATTTTTTTCTGCCTTTGATTTGCTTGTTTTGTTTGGTTTCTCACGGCGTACCACTGGTGGTACGTGTAACACAGTTTGGGAGCCGTTGGTCTATTGCAAGTGTGAGGACCACCGAAGCGTGTTAATAATTACAATTTAATTTTATAGATGTGATAATTAACTTGATGAAATAGAATTTTAATTTTCGTATCACACACTTATGCAGACTAATAATTAAACTTCACCAAGACCACTTACCGACATCTTTTGTACAAATATTTGACACCTTCTGGAACTGACCAAGTTAATTCACGGACCTTCTTTCCTGTTTCAGAGCTCCAGATTACTAACCGGCCATCTTTTGATATACTCGCTACCTAAAAAAGAATTGTTACATTAGTATTTTATAAAAACAATACAATTCACATTGATAAGATATTCAATTATTATTGGTGCAATAATGTGTGAGGTTTAACCTTCCTTGTGTCAGTGACCATGTAAATGTGGAAAATATTAACTTTAATTGTGTACAGACATTATAGACTGTGTAGTTACTAATTAATAATCATGTGTCGATACTATTTAAGAAATGGCATGTGTGGATAAAATTTTACAAATTGATAATTTTAAGTAAACACCTATAAAATCAATAATGATCAATAACAATTTAAGAATTTAAAATATGGTTATGATTTTGCTGTCTGGAAAAGTGTCCCTTGTTAATATAAAGGCTGTCTCAGAATAATTGTAATTGGGATAGTATCATTAAGAAAGAGTGATAAGTATTTGATGGAGCAATTTAATATAGTTGCCTTCCAAACGGTGTAATTCTCTTCCTAAGTTTAAGTGCAGGCTCAGATGAAGCAAATCCTCACTATGTACCCTAATAATTAGTGTAAACACGTGGATAGCCCGGATAGGTAGTATAGTCCAAGATGTGTAAAATATTGCAGTATCATAGGCCTGAAAAGTTTATATGAAAATTAGAACATACCCAATGCTCATTTGGGCTGATGTGGAGATCATCCACTTCCTTGGTGTGAGCCTTAACATCCAACTTCTTCTTGAGTGTAGGGAACTCCCACAACCGCACATGTCCGTCAGTTCCACCTGTCGCCATGAGCTTCCCTGATCTTCCTACGCACACCACGCGTTGAACAGGCTCATCTTCGCTGTAATAATACGACACAAGGACTGACCAAACATGTAATAATACGACACAAGGACTGGCCACACATGTAATAATACGACACAAGGACTGACCAAACATGTAATAATACGACACAATGGACTGGCCACACATGTAATAATACGACACAAGGACTGACCACACATGTAATAATATGACACAAGGACTGACCACACATGTAATAATATGACACAAGGACTGGCCACACATGTAATAATACAACACAAGGACTGGCCACACATGTAATAATACAACACAAGGACTGGCCACACATGTAATAATACGACACAATGGACTGGCCACACATGTAATAATACGACACAAGGACTGACCACACATGTAATAATATGACACAAGGACTGACCACACATGTAATAATACAACACAAGGACTGGCCACACTTGTGCTAAATACTAAGTATAAAGGTTATTAAGTCTTTAAATGAAGCTATGAATGGCTCAAGAACAGTGAGAGTTCCATTTTATTGGAAAAGGATTCCGAAATACAAATACATGTTTTTGTGGCTCATATTGATAACATTTCAAACTGTTATATAATTATTTGTGGTAGTGATATCTATCAAAAGTGGGAACTGCAAATCACATGAGTTGTGATGTATGTATAAGTGAAATTATATTATTAGCTTTTTCATGTGCCAAAAAAAAAAAGTTTTTCCTATGAAAATTTGACTAATTTATGCTAATTCATTTTACATTCCACAAGTATGAATTCTGTAGTTGTCAGTTTTTTGACAGATATTAAATCTGCTAGCTTAAAATAAGTATATTGACCTTATAACAAGATTGGTTAATTTACATTTATTTTTTAATTGCTCTAAAAGTTTATTCCAATGGCAAAAATAAAATAGTTCACTTTTCACACAACACTACATACTTTCTGCTATGAATATTCTTTGAAACCCTTGTAAATACAGTCAAGATAATGATTTTCAAAAAGTTGGCCATGTTTGGCTACATTATATTCCATAGATGGAGTTTTGAATATTCCCAGCTGTACAGTCAATTGATCAGCAAGACTAATGTGGTCAGCCATGTAATCTTTCCCCGTCTACTCTCGTTGATTTACAAAGTACATATGCATGCAAAATAAACAGCAAGTATTCAGGGTGTGCGAGTAGGCTTCTTTCACTTCGAGATGAGTTTGATTCGTGTTTGATTGAAAACAATTTTTTTTATAGCTTGAGTAAGTAATATAATTTGTACAAGAAATATTTCAAGTTGAATTTCTGTAATAGATCCACGTATAAGCCATAAATTAGTACAAACATAATTTTTATTTAGAATTACACTTTTTTGAGAGAAAATGTACAATCATACAAATTTGAATTTATAGATTAATTTAATATGATATTAATTTTTTTAACCACAAAAGAAAATATTGTGGGATTTTATTTGCTATGAAACTATAGGCCTGTCTTAAAAATGAATACAATTAATCAAACTGGGAATTTTCAATAAAAATATCAAACATTCAGAGTAGTCAAATTTTTTGAGTTTTGTAGTAACCTTTTGAGTCAGGTTTGATCAGTTACTAAAACTCAAATTTACGAGTACTCGCACACCCTATCTAGTATTGCTTCAACTTGTGTGATGATGTATATGTGTGTTTTATCGTTCTTCTAGCTACGCCATTCAATGTGACCTCTGGACTAGGTTCGTTCTTATCTTTATATCGGTATTACACTTAACTTTTCATTTATTGATCAAATGCTTCCAAGGCAATGGTATTACAACCTAGCCATATTTCATTCAATTCATCTCCTACTCGCATCGGGTGTCACCCTCTTGTTTGATTGGATTGATAGTGACAGGAAGATCGAGGTTAGAATCCTAGTCAAGTGTAATGAAAATGGTTTTTGCAAAATGGTTTTTTCACACTTTCCCTATAAACTATTCTAGACACATTTCCTCTAAAATTTTACCTCACTCATTCCTATTTCACTAGCATAATTAATGTATATGTATAGCCCAACCGAGTATTAAGTTTTAAGTTATGGTGAAAAGAAATCTATGTTATATCAATTCTGTTGAATTTAATTGATCCAACAATATTAGTATTTCTGGCACAAGTTTTGAATTTGTGTGCCAATCATCCAACTATTTTTAGAATCTTTTTACACTATTTAATGTTTGTTGTAATAGGGTCTAG
Organism: Timema monikensis; assembly: GCA_902151445.1. NCBI lineage: Eukaryota > Metazoa > Arthropoda > Insecta > Phasmatodea > Timematidae > Timema > Timema monikensis. Next base: position 4,101 of record CABFVZ010002354.1, on the reverse strand, counting down.
GTCATAAAATGTCTTGTACACACCAGTCTTACTTAGTTCAATACAAAAACGTGTACTGTATTAAATGGCAACAATAAAAAAAATTATGTTAAGACAAATGAGGAGCTACATGAATAAAGAAATAGCAGCTCTGATTTAGAAAACTGAAATTAGTGGCCAAAGGGCTTGTCATGCTGGTCTCATGAAACCCTTTGTCCGCAAATGTTGGCATCATCATCACTAACGGCAGCGGCCATTATAATTAATTTGCAGGCTCACGGAATGGAGTTTTTTTTATATAATAATGTTATCAACAGAAAATACAAAATAATTTTCAAAAATTGTTTTGAAGTCATTAATTAGGATTAAAAATTTTAGTGAGTTATATTTTTTAATTTAAAAACAAAGGTACATAAAACCCAAAAAATCCCATTTCTAAACCTTTTTTCTTACCAAAAAAAGTTTTAATTGTTTGTATTTTAATCATTTTAAACATATAAGAAATCAAGTTTTAGTGTAGTAGCATTGGAATATTTGATATCTAGGTGAAAAATATGACCTAGACAATCTTTAACTAACAAACAATGTTCCTTCCTTCACCTCTGACAAGACATCTTGTGAATGTGAGGAATGCCAGGCCTCCACTGTGGTTCGGATTCCACGTTAAACTGTAGGTCCTTCATTTCATCTCACAATCACCCTACCATTACACATTAACGTAAGTGCGTATAACCCGAATGGGTAGTAAGACGCGGTGCTAATAATAATAATAATAATAATAACAAACAATGTTGCCATGATTGCTACTGAATTAATTAAGGAGGAATGTTCATGTGTACTGGATAAAAAGGCCAAGAAGTGTTATCACACAATGAATAAAACTTTGTGGCAAATATGTTTGGGTTTTAATGATACAGTATGTAGGCAGGGGTGGGCCAAGACATCAGGAGATAGCCCAGTGAGATGCTTTCAATTCGGTTGTTGCAACTATATATATAAAAAAGCAGTCCATACAATTATTCTAAATGAATGTTTTTATTGAATTTTAATCAAAACTTCCCGTGATAAAGCATGAGAGTGCAGAGAATACATAATCTGTGAAGATGTATGATAGCAACAAATGAATGTAAGACAGTCCTTTTTATGTTTCTTGGTGTTGTCAATCAACAATTTCTTAAGCTAAATATAAATACAGTTGTTTAGTGAATGCTGACTGTTACTGGCATTTTAATATATTTAAGTGGCAGGCAGCGGTATCATTTTATAAACTTAAATATTTCAAAAATAGAATCCCTGTTATTGTCTAATAATTTTCACGTATGTCAGAAGAAAGTATATACATTATACACCCAGATTTTAGTAAGAAGTCTGTTCTGGAAGGTCTTTTATCTTACCAAAATAATATTACACTACAGCATTCTGGTAAAAAATAAGGCCTTACAGAATGGGCTTCCTACCAAAATCATGGTGTAGAAGTTAATGTTTGAAGTGGACTGTATTTATCGATAATATTGCTATAGTGGCCTCAGGATTAAATTTACTATTAATAAATATATAAATTCTTCACTACATCACTTCAGCTTACAATGAAACATAGCTGAATCAATATTTATAGCTGTACTAGTTGTAGTCCCGGGAAACCTGCTAGTCCACCCGAGCAAACAAGGTGTCTTAATCGCATAACTTATATCAGAATCGTTTGACATTTGAAGAGGTTGTTTTTTATATATTTTTGGGGGGGAGGGGTAGAAAGAGAGGCTGTATCTAGTTCAAATGTAATGTATTTTCTAAACATGGAAAATTCAAAAGTAAATTAATTCTCACTTCGGCTGTTACCTTTAAAAATGTTTTTCAGGTTCAGACTGAAAGTGTTTTGATTTAATAGGCATTAGTGCCAAACCAGCCACAGTCTGTCATCTCTTTCTTTCTATTATAAATAAAGTTTACATGAGCAAATCAATTTTATAAAATAACTGCACAATAATTCCAGTAAACCAAATCCTTGAGTGTGACTGTGACACGGGTTTATACCAGGCTTGCCAAACTGGCAGCCTGCAGAATTAACAATAAACTGACATACAAGATGGTTTGATCACTACTTTTTATAAATAGTGTAGAAATACAATGTTAAAGAATGTTGTTCTTGTTAACATTTAATTTAATCAAAAACCTTTTATAGAATGAAGTTTATCAAAAAATGCGTGAACAAAACTACAAATATTTCTGGCTTGAAATGGAGAGCAAGTTTCACTAAATATTGTTTTTGTTTTTAAAACCACACCAAGTTAAAAGTCTTTTTACTTAAGCTGCTGACAAGGTTTCATTTTTTTAAATGAAGCCGCCTTAGTATTTTCAATTTTCAATATGACCCTTGACCAAAGAAGTTTGGCACAGCTGGTTTTGAAGGTGTGGCATATCCATAACATTTCAAATAACGTAGTTACTGACATTACACTTCAGCTGTTACTGCGGGTGATTGAACATTTGCATCAGCACAACGAGAGAGGAGAATCCTGCATATTGCTGAAAAAATACCAACTAAAATGGTTTATTTATTTTATTTTAGGTATTTAAAGTGTACTTTCTGAACCGACTGATTATATCAGCATATGAGCATTTATATGAGTGAGAGCTTAAGGGCCTAACAATTTTGCCAGGCAAGGTATTTTCACATACTTTCCAGGGTTCTTTTACACGCCACAATAAACATGAGACCAAGGGCTTTACTTACCCTCTGATGTTTATCAATCAAAAAGAATCTATCAACCTTGATTGGGTTTGAGCCCATCAACATTGGGTCCCGAGGCAAGCGCTTTACCACAAGACCACCGTAACAACTAAGACAGATCAAACTTTGAAGCTAGTAATTCCCAGGAACCATTGATGAGAACCATGATATGAATAAAACCACCAATTAATGGAGGGTTTCATGCTGATGTAAGGTTTCTTCACACCTATTTAAGGGGTTAAACGCAAACTATACAACTGCAGAGCAAGGCCCATCTTCCATTATATTTACCTGAAGTCTGTTTGAACGCTGTCATTAGGTTTGATTTCAAATTGAAGTTTACGATAACAGTTGCTATTACTGTCTATTTTCTCTTTTTGATCCTGATTATTAGAATTATCACCTTCTCTTTCAGATTTTTTTCTTTTTCTTGTTTCGCTATTATTTGTTTCTGTTGAAAAAAAAAGAGAATAAGGTCAAAAGGAAACTACAATGTTTACATAGCTCATAAAGAATGTATATTGCATTTTACTATTACTATTATTATTATTAAATAATAAATTAGATAAGAAAAAAAATGCATAATGGCTAAAAGAATATAGTTTTTTTTTCAACATCATGTATTACCACCTGTTCAGGCTACACATGTTTTAATTAGGCTAATGAGTTAGGGATGAGGAAGGGTGAATTTGAGAGGAAGTGTACCAGGATTAATGTGGAGGGAGAGTAGAAAATCAATTGGAAAAACCATCCTCAGTTGACCTGACTGGGGTTTGAACCATAATTTCACTGTCATCTGCAGCCATCTAACACGAGAGTGACGCCTTAGACCATGCAGCCATCAAAGCAGGTAGGATTGTTATTAAAATGTGTAAAATTAAGTACAAGAGTCAAGATCCAACAATAGCTTGCCAAACTTGTGAAAGATGATGAGGAGGCTGAATGTTAACAGATCCATAAAACTGGGCGCAGCCAACTGGTCGCTTGTGAACTGGGCGCAACCAACTGGTCGCCTGTGAACTGGGCATTGGGAAGACTGGGTACCAAGACAACTGGGTACCAGGGTCAATTTTTTTAAATGTTATAATTATAATTGTAAAAAAATGAGAACAAACAACTATTCACCAGTTAAGTTAGGTTAAGTAAATTCATCTTTATGTGTTTTTTTTTACTCGCGATTCTTATTTATCATGGTTTTTTGTTATAAAAAATTCCCATAATAACTATTACAGGGAAATAACAACTATACACATCCGTATGTACTCAAATAATATCAAGTAGTAGTTCTGTGAACAGAAGATTTCATTCCCTCCATGTTCTTATCGTTTATACAGTCTTACTAGTAGTTCTGTGAACAGTAGACCTCACTCCCTCCATGTTCTTATCGTTTATAC
>CABFVZ010002353.1:86453-120271 GCA_902151445.1 Timema monikensis | reverse complement strand
CCCCCCCCCCCCCCTCCAAAGCCTTCACAGTACCCGTAGCAAAGGAGGGCTACACCGCAAAGCCAGGGCAGAACATTACAACATTTTTAAAGCCCTTCTCACATCTGCCCCATTCCAATATCCATCCGCTTCATCCCCCCGTGTCCCCCTGCAACTCCTTTTCATGCAGCCCACCTATCAGTTACAACCCCTCTCTCCTCCACCTCCCTCGTATCATCTTTCCGACTACCGCTCTCTGACCCTCTCGGAACCAAGGACGCATATCAAATGCCTCTCAAATAAAAAACTGCAGCGGCAACTTCTCAACCTGGGCCTGGACGACGCACTTCCCAATTCCCCGAAACAAGAAGTGAGCTTAGAGAAACAGTACAAATCTAAATATAAAATACAAAATAAAAATTCAAATAGCCTTTTAGCACAAAGCTATAGCATCAATATGTTTAATGGGGTGGGGGATGGAATATAAGAAAGACAAAGTCCCCTCCTCATCTCACCAAATGCCAAAGACCAAGAAAAAATATTATAAAATGGCTCTAAAACCTTTTAGATGTTTGTAATGGTAATTAAGGACGTGGCTTTAGTAATCAAAGTGTTATAAGTATCTCGTTTATACACATTAACATAACAAAAATATTAAAATGTTTAAATATCAGTTATATTTTTGAAAACAAGAACTATTTTGATGGAATTTTCTATTTATAAATGTAATTCATCATCGGCTCCGCGCCGAGGCCAAGCCTGCTTAGTAGATTAACTAATTATAGCTGTGGTAGCTTTGTCAGGTCCAAGTTGTTAGTACATGGGATTCTGAATTCAAGTGTGTTCCCAGGGGTTAAAAACTAATAAAAATATAAATATGAAATTTGGCAAGTAAATTAAGTAAAGAAACCTTATGGTATTCACCTTGAAGGTTGTTTATATACTGTACACACCTGACCAGCATTTCAGGTGAGTGCAAAACAAAAAAAAAACGTAGAAAGTAAAGCTATTTTAACTTTTATATTAATTTGAAGCCTGACTCCTTAGAGCAAGAAATACTGTTGTGGATGAGGTTGCAAATCAAATCTCATCTGGGATGACTTGTATTATTTTATCTTTAATTATTTTCTAGGTCCTAACTTATTTCCAGACAAATGGTGATGCATTTCCTTAAAGCATAAATTCCTAATACCTGCCCAATTAGCTTGGTTAATAGTTTTGTTGTTGAAGCAGCAATACTCTCTACTGTATCTATAGCTGCCCCTGTCTGGTATTAAACCCTGACCTTCCTGTTAGAAGCAGGCTACTGCCAGTTGTACTGATTGTCATTATATTGAATAGATATACAGCTTGTTATAACCGTGTTTTTTGTGTGAAACTATCTTACATGTTCGTTAGCTAAGGAATTTAAATAGCAATATTCTTATTTCCTTACAGACTACGGAACTTTTTTTTTTAAAAAGAGTAATTCATTGCCCTTAAGTTAGTTACATAAAGTTATATAAACAATACCTTGATTTTTCAATTCAATATATCTAAATATTTTGTTCCTCCTCAAACAAACTGGACACTTTTTAGCACCAATTTTTAATACCTGTTCGGGTTATGTGACCATGTAATAAATAAGCCAATGATCTTAGGGATGAGGAAGGTTATATTTAGAGGAACTATAGCCACATGTGTGGAGGGAGATTGGAAAACCATTTTGAAAAACCATCCTCAGGACACCTAACCGAGATTTGAACCTCGATCTCCCCATCATAGTGAGTGTGACACTGAAGCAAGTTGGAAGACACTTAAAATTACAAAAATAAATTACTTCATATATCACAATTAAGTTGGGTACTTGTTTGAAAGCGAGGCTGGGCTAAATTAGTTTACATTTTTTAATAGGATCCAGTGCCTAGAACTAACACATATTTATACACACTTCGATATTTCGATGCTATTATAGCATCTTCCTCAGGAAAGAAAACTTTTAGTCTAACTACTACTACTTCCTGAGGAAGATGCTATAATAGCATAAAAATATCTAAGTGTGTGTAAATATGTGTTAGTGTTTTTACTTTTATTTGTGCTCTACCATTTTCCTATTATTCTATAATTTTATTTATTACAAATTAATTGTAATGTATGAGCTTCACTTTAAAAAATTATATCACCACAATTTTTTAATTTGTTTGAAATTAAATGTCATATGTATATGAAATTAAATCTTCATACAATATGTGCCTTGTAACAACTTGAAGGGTTTAGAATGGATATGTAATTTTTCATTTTTCCTTACAAAAGTAATTGTACTAACCACACATGTTTAATGTTACCTTATCGTGTACCTCTCAAACATTTTTATAACACATTATTTTGGTTATTGTTCACATAATTAATATCTCCATTGAGGCAATATTAAAATGTGTTGAGGTCGGACACAAAGTTTATTTATAGTTTTATTCCCTTAAAAAAAATATTAACACCACTTTCAAAAAACTTCTAGCGAACATATCTTTAAAATGGCGGCTGACGAATCTAAACCATTTGATTGAACATAACAGTAAAAAAGTTTTTTACAATGATGCAGACACGTGGTTGATGTAAATATTTTATTCGGTTAAATATTTAGAAATACGATAAAATAATCATAAAATCATTTATTGTATGTAAAAAAGACAACAATTTTCTCTTTTCCAAGTAAATGCGATGCCTGTATTAAAAGATTGATGAGTGCACTATATTACACAAAATCAGTAACGTTCCAAAACAAAAAATAAGTACTTTTAATTATGTTTAATTCAATCCTCGGTCCCGGCACATATTTATCTGATTACCAAACCCTTCCTTCACCTCTGACAAGACATCTTGTGAATGTGGTGAATGCCAGGCCTCCACCGTGGTTTGGATTCCACATTAAACTGTAGGTCCTTCATTTCATCTTACAATCACCCTACCATTACACATTAGCGTAAGTGCGTATAACCCGAACGGGTAGTAAGACGCGGTGCTAATAATAATAATTATGTTTAAAATATTTTTTCGAGTTGGATAAAAAGAAATTATTTAAAAAAATGAAATAGTATGAGAAAACTTAAGTTTACGTTATTTTAAATGTAATATATAAGAGGTAATTAAAGATCTTTACATTTATAACAAAACAGTGATCTTTTACAAGTGTTGGCAACCCAAAACCTAAACATATGATTTTCGAACTGTCATCCAGGTAAAAACCTATCGTGAACGGAATATAAGTATGACATAAGCCTAGGAACTCACACATTCAACTATCCTGAATCAGAAGTAGAGTATTCAAACTAGGTCATGTTTTTAAACATCAGTTGTTTTGCCAAGTACAGTGCCGTTACCACTTCTTTGGTATTACATGACAGCTAGCAAAAGCTATCAGTAATGCCAACATTTTCTGATAGTAACTTTAGTAAATATATTTGGAAATTATTATTATTTGCTAAGTATTACTATTATTATCACTAAAAATATTATCATTCACTTTTAACAATACTTCCCCAAGGATTACAGTATAACTTTATTTTCCATAATCAAATTTAAGAAAAATGTTTAGTAAATTCATTCTAGTTTTTCTTTAAACTCTTGTGGCAATTACAGGTTAAATAGCGCATGAAATTTTACATTTTATAGTATTGTATTCAGTTATTAATATTTTTATAACTGCCCTTTCATATTTTTAACATTAATAAATGGTTAGTGATAATAAATAGGAAAAAACATAAAAAAAAGTTTGTGAAATAATAAAAAGTTTAAATTTTGTAAACACTAGTATTAATACTATTCGGTCCAACCAGAAGCAAGGTCCTCTTTTTTTGTACGTCACCAACTGGCAGCGTAGCTTCTATTCAGTGGCCATATTTGTTTTTAGCATCTAAGGCCGCTTTTAATGTCCTCTTGCTTTTAATAATTAATTTGAATTAAACAGCAAAAGCAGACTTCAAAACTATACAAACAACCAAACAGTTATTATCATAACCAAAATTTAACAATTTTAAATAGACATTATAAAAGTAAATTATCATATAAAATTCAGCTAATTAAACCCCGTGCGTGTGTCTAGAAGTTGAAGCGAACAAAATATTTTATAGTTGAGTATTTAGGCTTGTCTATGCTACCATTAATAATTTTATTACAAATTTTAATAATAAAGTGTCATTTTTTTAATATTAATTCGGCTACTTAGTAATCCGTGGGTTCTTTTGTGAATATTAGTTTGGTTTGTGAGCATGTTATCTTTGGAAAATAAACAGTTTTTTAGTGATCTTTGAATAATTATTATTTATATAATATAACATTGAAGCATGTAATAAAAAAAAATATCGAGTGTTTCTCAGTGATCAATATACATAATTTTAAAATTCAAGTTTCTGTATCAAGACTATAAAATATATCTTTTAACCCCAAGATTGTGATGTGTTGCTCTCTAGGCTAAACCTCAAGTTTTGGGATTTTTATAGTATCCCAAAAAATCTGTGAAGTATAATAAAAACTACTAGCAAGTCTTTCTCCAGTAATGATTAGATAAATACCATGCTAAGACTTCAAGCTATAAGTTATTGTAGTTTTATTAGAGACTTAGTTATAACTGTTGTAGAGTAGTGAATATAAAATAGATTTTTGTTTATTAGGATAGCATTCGATTTGTCATTGCCATTTATTTTATAGGCCTAAACCTATTTTCTAGGATATTGATTATTGTTTGTTAAATTATTTATTTTATGCTCATCATAATGAGGCCTACATATTAAAATAATATAATATAATACACCCATATAACCTAGCTAAAGACGATGAAGATTACGACGAATAATATGATGTAGTAGTTCTTGCGATGCCGTTGGAGAACATTTAAAAGGTACAAACCAGTTCATAATGAATATGACATTTGTTGTAATAGTGTTAAAAAGGTTTATGACAGTATTTTTTTTCTCTGTGTAATACTACACATTCTGATTTTTCACATTTATAATGTTATTAATAATACTATTAAATAATTATTTATAAGATTAAAAAGATATTATTAAAAATTATTTAACAATAATAATAAAAGCTAATAAGGAATTAAATGCTAAAAAATTTAAAATGTTCAACATTGAGAAAAAATTAATAATCAGTACTAGGCCTAACATCAACATATCAAGGTCTACAATAAATTAAAAATAAATAAAACAGTCTTATATATACCTAAATTTTTACTGTCGGAAGAAACAGCTGCTAAACAGATGTTTTTGCAAATCATATGTTTTGGCGTAGGGATACATAATTTGGTCTGATAACTTTTCAAAGCTGTCAGTCAACACCAAAGAAGTCATGGGTCTACTTCAGCATAACATAGAGCAGTGTCAAAACTAGTATCTTAGGGGAAACACCCCTCCTTTTTGGGTAAATCACAGTCAGTTTTGGATCTTTAGAAAAAGGAGAGGGGGTGGACAGAAGAACGCCAGTTGCTAGTGGGTCTAGTCCAAATTGCTCTACATACTCAGCTACAGCCAACTTGTGGAGAGAATATCTTACAACTCGAGTCACTGTTAGATACAGAGGACGACACCCCAACCCATCTTAGATCCACTATTAGCTTTCAAAGACCAAACTAAACNATTGTATGCCACTACCTATCCATTCCACAAAGCCCATCCTGAAATGTTAGACCCATAGGACGCGAGGGTAGTGACAATACTTTTAATAATAATAATAATAATAATAATAATAATAATGAAGTATTATAGTGTTTACTGATTTCTCCGTGATTGTGGTTTGTAAAATAAAAAGAAAATAAATACAACTTAAAACATTTCTTTAACCCCATGTAAAGGTTTTCAAACTATTTTAAGAATATTGAGAATGTGTAAATTTGATGTGTTTGGAATTAATCTTATTGCAGAATGACAAGAGAAATTACTGTATTATTCTTAATAAGTGGTTAATGTTTTTATTTATGATTAGAGATAATTTGGAAGATGATACAGGAAAGTTGGATTGAAACGTATAAAAAGATACGACTTTAGATTGATAATCATTCAAAGTTGTTTATAATCTAACTGAGAAAATGCAATGTTTTACATGAAATATGTTATACAGCCTAGTTGTATTTGAATAGATATAAAATAAAATGTTAAGATAATTAAAAGGATTATCATTATTACTTGATGAAACTGAAAGCAAACAGTATAATATCCAATAGATATACTCAAAGTTCCCTAGCATGTACAGATGTCTGCTTAACTCTCTTGCCGGCTTGGAGTGATATCACAACTAAGCACCAAGGTCTTGTGTATAGAAGGTGTTGGTTTAAACCTCCACCCTTACCCAAAAGCATGATTAGTAATATAATATTGCATGTCTTTCAAATCCCTATCCTCAGTGGTTATTGTATTCTTATAAAATTCCTCACAGCTACAAACCAATTACATTTCTATAGAGGGCTTGAACATAAAAAACACTCTTGACATCTTCTAGTGGGGTCTTCACCCCAAACCACCTCAGACAGACTCCCTCCCAGCTTTAATATAAACCTCTCATATTACTAACTATCAGGTCCTAGCTAACATACTTTTGATTTGATAACATAATTTCATTAAGAGAATTAAAAGAGATGTCAGCCTGTGGCTGGATCAGTAAGTAAAATGCCTCTATCTTCCTCTATCCTTTCACCATTCCTCTCCTCTCACTTGCTAGCTTTCCATTATCTACTCCTCCCATCTCTTTCTTGGCCTCCCTTGCAGTATTTTTCTACATCCTTTATTTATATCATTGTCTACAGCAACCTTTCTTTTTCCATCATTACCTGACCATACCTTCTCAGTCTTACTTCCTCTACTATCTCATGTACGCCCTGTACCCCCACTATTTTCTAAATAATTCCATTCCTAATCTAGTTTCTCCTGGTGACAGCTAACATGATCCTCACAGACTTCATTCCCATGGCCTCCACTTTCCTAGTCTCTCTTATATTCAATGTCCATGTTTCTGCTGCGTATTTAAGAAAATTTCATTCCACACCCTTTCACTTCCTCATTCCATTCTTGTAGTTGTTCTTGTACTTCCTCTTCCTTCTCCCCTCATAACATCAAGTCATCAGCAAACATCATGGCTGTCATTATCTCCACCCACTTTGTTCATGACACGTTCCATTACCATTACAAATAGTTATGGTGAAAGGGCACTCTCCTGCTTCACTCCATTTTTTAATTTGGTACCCCTCCATCCTCCTACTCTCTTTAAAATTATAAATAAAAATGTACTTAATATGAAAATAAATAAATTATGATGGTTGTGTGTGCGCCTAACAATTATATATAGTTAATAATTCAGTAAATAGCTTATACTTTCATTTCATCTTACCACCTCTTTCTTCCACATACCCCCTCCCTAAACATTCTCTCACTCATAAAATGGTTTGTGCCAAAACTTAAATTATTTACCTCATGAAAGTCTAAAGTCAGTTATTTACAATTATTAGGAAATAACAAAAAAAACTGAACATTGAGAATAAGTTATTTCACAAAGAATACTCTAAGATTAAATACCAAATATTGTTTTAAGGAAACATAAGGTACAAATATTAAGAACTCAATCAAAAATCTCACTTTTAATTCATATCCTGTAGGATGGCTGTAATTATCATTTTAAATATGTAATTAACATTCTACAAAAAATAAAATCAATAAAATAAATATTGGTCTAGTACAAGTCCGGAAAAGTGAAATGGATAGTGTTAGTTTTATTATTGACAACCAGGAGTACACAATTTAAAGTCGCATGCCCTCACCAAACCAGTTGTGTTTGGAAGATGATAATGCATGCTTGAAGCAAATTATAAGCAGTGCCATAGCAAGCAGAGAAATATACAGTTTAGTAAGGTATACAACTATTTGAATAAGATGATAAGACACGTGATTAATTGTTAAGCCGAAATTAAAAAAAAAAAATTTACTAACAAAACAAAGCCCTAGTTTAATTCATTATTTCTGACAATTAATGTTTTAATCGTAGTTATAATAATATAATTCAATGTAAGGAATAGTTACAATGTGAGGTAGAAATTATGTTTTAATTGGTACTGAGTCTAAGATCAATTGAGAATTAAGATATGATTGCTGTCTTTAATATCTAAGAAGATATCAATATTGACAAAATTAGTCAAAATCACAATATAACAAATTAATAAATAGAATTATGATATTAAAAGTGATGTAAAATCAATGATTTGAATGTAAGATAGATAAATGATGTAATAGATATTAATCTTAGATTTCTAGTTTAGCGTTAGGTTACTGTCCTTTAACAAATTCTAAAAAGATCTTAACATATTAAAAAATTGAGTCAATTCACATATAATATAAACATAAACATGTTAAAATACATGTAATAATAACACATGAGTCAAGTAAAGTTAAATACACATTTTGATGAAAAATGATAGGTTATAAAGTTAAGGTAGACAGTTGTCAAATGGGAGAGAATAAAAATTAAATAAATGTGAATTGAAAATTGAATTCTATTCTTATCTGATGTAATGTTGCTTACTCACATTCAGCATTCACAAGGAACAAGGGAATTACAACATCAGATAAGAATAGAATTCAATTTTCAACTCATTTTAATTTAATTTTTATTCTCTCCCATTTGACAACTGTCTACCTTAACTTAATAATCTATCATTTTTCATCAAAATGTGTATTTAACTTTATTTGACTCATGTGTTATTATTACATGTATTTTAACATGTTTATGTTTATGTTATATGTGAATTGACTTACATTTTTAATATGTTAAGATCTTTTTAGAATTTGTTAAAGGACAGTAATCTAACGCTAAACTAGAAATTCTAAGATTAATATCTATTACATCATTTATCTATCTTACATTCAAATCATTGATTTTACATCACTTTTAATATCATAATTCTATTTATAAATTTGTTATATTGTGATTTTGACTAATTTTGTCAATATTGATAACTTCTTAGATATTAAAGACAGCATTCATATCTTAATTCTCAATTGATCTTAGACTCAGTACCAATTAAAACATATTTTCTATCCCACATTGTAACTATTCTTTACATTGAATTCTATTATTATAATAATTATGATTAAATATTGTTAAATAATGTTTTTCAAATATTAATGTTTTTCTTTAATATATATAACTTCTATGAACATTATCTTTTTTAAAGGCCCCTGATTCTGAGGTTTCAAATAAAATACAAATCTACTATCATTTGAACGGGATGATTTGATTGTTCCAGAAAATAACCATTTGAGTGAACAATGTGTTTTACCGGATAATTATGTTTTGTTGAAATATTCTTATTAAACATATTTTTGGCATGCACATGCATTTAATAGGATATGCACATTGAACCCGATATTTCCAAATGGAATGTAAGCCCCACATTGAGCAAGGGCATGCCACAGGAACGGAATCTAACAACCTCTAAAGGATGGTACACTTGAGTTTCTTCCTCTTGGTCTTGTCCTTTCCACGGCCGTTGCTTGTCTTGTTCTCCTCCATCTTGCGTGAACGAATCTCTCGCATCAAGTCGAAAAATACCTGCAAAGGTTATCACTCAGCTAGTACATATTGTTCTCTTCTCAGGCCTGGAACTCAGACTACACCATGAGGAGAGGCTTCCAAGGCTGCTTTAGACAAACTAACAGGCTCTGCCTTGCACATTTACAATAGCATATAGTTTTCAAACATTTCATTTTAGGCACAACCAAATATAGAATAGCAAATGGCTATCGAACAAGGAAACAATTGTTAGCTAAACACTATTTTATTGAAATTCACAAAAACAAATTTTCTCCCTTTCTTTGAAGAAAGCACGTAATTTTTAAAGGAAGGTCAGTGTTATCAGAATAAAAAGTTATGGTTTATTTCTTTATTTTGAAGAACAAACCTCTAGGATTAATGTCATATAAATTTTGCAAATTGGAATAAAATGTCTTGCGTTGTTATTTGTATGTATAAATTTGAGCAACACCAATTTTAATGCCACCTTTTAATAAATAATCTTTTAAAATGCTTTTAGTGGAGCTGTTCCTATTTTATAGCTAGGTAAACATTTTTACTATTGGATTGAATGTTTACTTAAATAGGTAGGGAATTCATACACAGTCACAGTTTAAAAATAAATCTCTATTTGGTTTACTGTTTATTTTACATGTGTAGTTCGAGCTTTTCTCTATTTAACATACATAAATCTTAAGATACCTACTATTTAAAAAAAACTGTTGGAGATAAAAAGTTAAAACTTTGTGAACAGGCTTATAAATGTCATTTAATGCTACTGTACTAGAATTAATCCATTATCTTTTAGATATGTATCAAAACTTGTTTTTTTTTTGTCTTAAAATATTAATTTTTTAATTACTTTTTATATAAAACCATATAAACTCGTATTCTATTAAAGTTTGTTGATATAGGAATGTTTTAAAAGGGTGTAAAATTCTGTTTTGATTTGATTAGTGGTTTATGATGAAAATGTACCAAGGACTAAGTTAGTGTAACAAAAAATTTTTTACTTTTAGAATTACAGTAATTTATAATAAGCTAATTTATCAGTGTATGATTTCTTTAACTCCAGTTTAAAAAAGCTAATCTGTTGCTGAACAAACAATTATTTTACTATCAACCGTATTAATACAGACCTACTTTTAACACTTTTCAAGGGTTGATAACACTGACCTCCTCTTAGCAAAATTAGCTTGATGTGTGTAGAATATGTGAGGTGAGCAGGCATGCATCTCTATTACTTTGCAGTGCACAAAAGACAGAAACTTAAAGAACTGCAGAAAGCCAGCAAAGTAGTAGATACAAAAGTTAGATATGTTATGAAACTTGAGTTTTTTTTAAATTGTTTGATGAATAAAAATATTAGATGGGTTATTTACAATGTTTAAAGGAGTTTTAATGCACATGACCAATAAAAAATTGAACTCATATTTAATTTTAGTTCCCAAATAATGAATGATTTAAAGTAAAAAACAATAATAATTGAACAAAGTAAGAGATAATTCAAATATTAATATACATATTGACTAAACATGTGAGTTTTAATAACAATGAATAAAAACTATATCTTTTAACATTGATACAAAGAAAGATCATGGGAAATTCATTAACTACTGGAAAATCTTATTCCTCAGGTTTGTGAAACTTGAGTGGACCTTGGTAAAGGTTTAAAAAGCCAAAATGTCATATATATTAAAATAAAACAATTATATGTATTGAATCATCATTGTAATGAAGAAACCTCAGGTAAGCTGAGTTGTCAAGTTCATGATGGACTGGATTGCTGCTGAAGAGGAGGTTGAGCTTTAAATCTTGATAGAACGCCATTATGGGGGTATGAGGAAGAGGGGGTTTCTCATCATGTGGGTGTGTTTCCTATAAACTATCAAGGTGGCAACTCGAGAACAATTCCAGATTTTCCTGGCCAAAAGAAAAAAAATTCAAAGTTTATTCTTTGCTTATGAGGTGTTGAACAAATTATTCAAGATTATGGGATTTTGTAAAAAGTGTGTTGAATAAAATACCTAATTTTAGCATCTAATAAAGTATTAAATATTTCTACTCAATACCTAGGTCAGCGGACTATTGGGGTCCTACACAATTCATAACACCTATAACCTCAATTATGTTTCCTGCCCAAAATATTTGCCAGAATGAGTTATTCCCATCGAGTGATTGAGAAAATGTGATTTCCCAACTCATCAAGATTCTGTTCATCCCTTCATTTTATGTGTTTCAGGGAAAATTGGTCACAATCAGTAATTAGCCTTATAGTAATAGTGGTCATTTTGTATGGATCCAATTTTAAAGTTTCCTCCTTTGAAACTAAGTTCATGCAATTGAGCCAAGATTCCCCTAGACTCTTTTTGTTCGTTCTTTGTGTTTTATGGTGTGGCCTCTGCCTATCACTTGACTTCAGAGATATCCTTTGTGAGTGATTTGCCAGCGGCAAGGTTTGATCTAGGAGCTTTGGCTGGGAGTCTCTTTTGGTGCACAACCAGCTGCGAGGTGTCACAACTGGCTCAGATGTTTTGATATGGACAAATATTTTTGTTTTGAGCTTGTCTGAGAACATTTTGGTCTGATCTCGGTTAGGGCGATGCGATGCGATAGATTTAATTGCACACATGTGTGCACTCGAAGTAGAGGTTTATGCTTGAGGTTTAATTGTGTACCCAGATTGATCACAGGTTTTATTTTAAAACCTGAATAAATCCTTGAATGATCAATCTTAAGTACATTTTGTGTGCCAACCCTTCCATTATGACGCGGCAAATCAGGGCCACAATAGGGTAAAGGTACTTTTGTCAAATTATAATTATTTATTTCCTGGTTGCATTGTTAGAATTTTGGTAATTTTTCTTAAAATAATTTATCTAATTTTCAGTGCAAATGTACAAAAATTGAAGCAGCCATTTTTAAATTTTATAGCATTGTGTCTTACTCCTTGTTCGAGCTGTACGCATATGTACTAATTACACTAATGTGTTAGGGATTGGGAAGTATTAATTTAAAGGAAGTGCACATGCATTTGTGTGGAGGAAGAGTGGAAAAACATTTAGGAAAAACCACACCAAATGAACCCGACTGAGATCAAACCTCAATTTCCCCATGTTCGACAATCTAGTCTAACACGTGAGTAGCATGTTAGACCATGTGGCTACCAAAGCGGGTGTCATAATGTTGGTTGGTTGGCAGACCTGTATGCTGGAGTTCTCCCATTTGCTTTCTTTCATCCCATTGGTAATGGGTTAAATCAATGTCCTTCAGAGCACTACAATGAACTAGATGAACTCTATCATATATAAAATAAGTTTCTTTACAAAGTAGACGGTGAGGAGATGGATATAGTTTAAGTCTGTAAAGGTAGGAAGCCAAGCAATCATAGCTCGTATATAGTAAGAAAATAGAGAGAGCAGATATCCTTGGGTTTTCTGGAATGATTGTGGTGTTGATAATGTTCCATCTTTTATCTTGATTGTATAGCTTTATAAATAAGTTTTGCAGTGGGGAATGATAGTTTATGAGGCTAGTATGTAGAATTGTGGTTACTTTTTTACTAGAAAGTTTCCCATTTCCCTATATCCCCCAGTGTGATGGAATACACTGGAGGTGTATAGTCTTATACTATAGTCTACTCATAGGATGATTGCTTGTATTGCTGGTTTAGAGTCATTGAGTGTTACAACTCTCTGAAAGGATGTTACACAATAGAAAGGTTGTGTTAAAAGCAAAATTGATGGTGTCTAAATCATTGTCAAAATGATCAGTGTATGTCCAGTGGGGTAATATGAGAATACTAGATGTTCCTGCCCTGGCATATTTTAGATCTATTTGACACAAGAAACCCGTCATAATATATTTTATGTACCCATTCCTCTTCTGTGTATCTGCTATGTATCGTTTTTAATGTAATTTGTTTTTCCAACCGAGTTTTATGTTCAATTTATATATTTTGTTAATAGAGAATGTATTTAATGTTATATTTGATATCTTCCCTACATTAATTTTACAGACGCGTTGCAGTTGTTTTATTGTATAAATCATATCTAGGCTTTTAGGAATCTTATCTGCTCACAAATAATTATTGCTAGAAAGTTCCCTTAGTTTTTCATATAGCACATTAATTTTAAATACTACTATGATAAAGAAATAAAGTTTAAAAATTAATTTGTGAAAGTTTGTTTTTCATAACTATTTTATATAAGCTACTGTGCTGACTGAAACATATTCTTAAGTTTACAATTATTTTCAGGTCCATCATTTTCAACACCATCAACTGTTTCCAGCCTGTGGATAGGTCAGTTTAGTAAAATGTCTCCATCTTCCTCTATCCTTACACCATTCTTCCTCCTTTAATTCCTTTCATTCTTCTAATTAATTGATTAATTAATATTAATATTTAGCACCGCGTCTTACTACCCGTTCGGGTTATACGCTTTAAGTACTAATTACGCTAATGAATTAGAAATTGGGAAGGTTGAATTAGAGGAAGTGAATCCTCATTTGCGTGTAGGGAGAGTGGAAAACAATTTAGGAAAAACCACCCTCAGTTCACCTGACCGAGATTCGAACCTCAATCTTCCCGTCCTCAGCAGTCGAGCTCAACACGACAAGCGTGTTAGCCAACTACGCCACCGAGGCGGTTTCATTCTTGTACTCTCATTTGAATACTTTCTGTTATCTGCTCCTCCCCTGCAGTCTTTCCCCCCACATACTTCATCCCCAACATTTTCTTTGGCGTCCTCTCTTTTTCCATCCTCATTACATGCCCATACCATCTCAGTCTTGCTTCCTCTACTATCTCATGTACTCCCTGTACCCCAACTCCTAACCAGATAACTTCATTCCTAATCTTCTTTCTCCTCGGAACAGCTAACATGCTCCTCACAAACTTCACTCCCATGGCCTCCACTTTCCTAATTTCTCTTCTTACACTTATTATTCACATTTCTGCTGCTTAGGTATGTGACAATGTGTACAAAGTATGCCATGTACAACACTTCCTTACACTTCAAGGGGAATTCTCATCTCCATAGCAGCTCTCTTATGCACCTATAAAACAACTATCTGTTGTCCTCTTCTCATTAAATCCTCTCTACTTCCACATTTCTCCTCAATCATGCTTCTAAGATATTTTACATTCTGTACTTTTCTCAGTTCTACTCCATTCAATCTAATAGCTTTATAAGGCCTTAACCTCTTTCTTGTCATTGCCATCACTTCACACTTTGCCAAGATAAATCGCATTCCACACTCTTTTACTTCCTCATTACATTCTTGTAGTTGTTCCTGTGCTTCCTCTTCCTTCTCCCCTCCATATCATCAAGTCATCAGCAAACATCCTCCACAAGTTTTCCTGCCACTTTGTTCATGACCATTTCCATTACCATTACAAATATTAATGGTGAAAGGGTACTCCCCTGCTTTATTCCATTTTTTATTTGGAACCACTTCGACTTTCCACTCCCCATCTTAACACAAATCCTGTTATCCTCATACATGCTTTTCACTTTCATTACCACTCCTCTTTCCACTTCTGCCTCCTCCATCTCTTTCCAAAATTTATTTCTATCCACGCTATCATATGCCTTCTCCACATCTATAAATTTCCTTACGAAGTCTTTCCCATATTCATACCGTCTTTCCAGCAGATGTCGTATGTCAAAATGAAGTCTATTGAAGAACTTTGTTCCCTAAATCTATGCTAATCCTCTCCTAACCTTCCTCTCATTTTGTTTCTTATTCTCTTTTACAGAATCTTCTCATACATTTTTGTACATTAAAACATCAGCATTATACCCCTATAAATTGTACACCTTTCCTCTCCTTTCTTGAAATTATAGATTATAATTCCTTTTTTCCGGTCTTCTAATACCTTGTTCTACTTCCAAGCCACTCTCAGCACCCTGTATAGCCAATGTATACATACTTCAATTGCTGCTCTTATCATTTCCACAGTCAGTTCGTCCAAATCCGGTGCTTTTCCTCATGTCATCCTCTTTAAAGCGTCCTCCATCTCTTTCCATGTTGGACCTCTTTCCTCCTCTTTTTCTATTTCTTCCTGTTCCTCTCATTCATTCACATTCCTTTCCTCTTCCAGGTTGAACATTTTCTCAAAATATCTCATCCATAGTTCCTTTTCTTCCTCTCCTGTCTTCAACATTCTTCCTTCTTCATCTATCATTATAACTTCTTGACTTTTCACTCTCCTCCTGTTTCTTACTTGGCTATATAATACCTTCTTACTTTCTTCCATTTCCTGTTCCAGCATTTCCGTAAATTTTTGCATCCAATCCTTCCTGGTTTCCCCGTACAACTCGCTTCACTCTTTCCTTCTTCTCCCTATATTCTTCCTCTTGTTTCTTCATTCCTATTCTTAAAACTCCTCCTGAATGCTTTATTCATTTCTTCTACTGCTTCCTTCACCCTGTCATTCCCCCAGAGTGTCTCCTTCCATTTATTCTTATTACATGTCCTCCCACATATTTCTTCTGCCTCTCCCACCAGACTTTTCTTAAACCTTTCATATTCAACCTCTACCCTTTGTATCTTATCCTTGGGTATTAAACTTACCTTTCTTAGGTAGAGCCCTCTTTCCTCTTCATTTTTTAGCCTCCACACCATTATTATTGTTTCTCTTACTACCTTTCTCTTATATTCCCACACCTTTATGCCTGCCACCTGCAACCTGGATCACTATCTAAGGACACACTTGGTATTATCTTGATGTTTAAGGTCTACCTTTTTATTTATTCATCCATGATAAAGTAGGTTATCACCGACTTTTGCTCTGTCCCAACTGTATCTAGTGATTTTAAGACTTTCTCTTTCCTTCTTAAACCAGCTGTTTGCCACTTTCATTTTGTTTCTTGCACATAGCTCCAACAGCCTTCTACAATCCTCGTTTCTCTCTCTCCATACTTCTTTACCTAACACCTACTCAAACCCTACCATCTCTTGTACTACTTTTGCATTCAGATCGCCCATTACTATCTGACACTCGTTTCCCTTATCCTTTCTAGGTCGTCCTCAAACTTTTTTTTTATTCTGCTGGGCACCCTACTTGTGGGGCATACACTTGTATCACCTTCACCTTTTTTCCTCTGTCATTAATTGCCATCTACATTATTCTATCCTTCATCGCCACTACCTCCACCTGCACCCCTTCTCTACTTATAAAGCCTATGCCATTTCTCCTCCCTTCATAATTTCCCATCCAATGTAATATGAAGCCCTTCCTTATTTCTCTCATGCCGCCCCCTTTCCACTTAGTCTCGCTCAGGCCCAGGATATTCAACCTTCTTTCATCCATCAAATCCACGATCTATTCCACTCTTCCATTCGGTGTTCCAATATTCAGAGTCCCTATTATTAGCTTATGGTTGTCAACAATTTTTCCAATCCGGAATTTTGCAATGTTTTCTCGAGTATGGGTTTGTTTCGTCCACCGGCTTACTAAGCCTGTCGTGGCCTACACCTGAAAAGCGGGGCTGCCGCTTATAGGTCCTCAGGTAGATCTTCTCTTGGTGGTAACCTTTCCTAACCAAGGCTATGGGTGCTGATGATGACCTAGCTCACAATCACCAACCATTTCACTCCCAGCCCACCCAGCTGGTAGCCAACTGGCCAGACCCTGTTCCAAGCTTGCTGGTTTTGGCCCTGACCAGACTCCGGTCTCTCGTCCCCATCTGACCTAGTTTCCATTGGGGTTAATAAACCCAACCTCCACCAGGTTACTCAGATCCCAGGGTACACCACTTGGAGGTGAGATAAGTATTGAGTAGGAGAAGCTAAGCGGCATCCATTAGGTAGGCTCCATGTATTGCACATCACTACCCAACCTATCTACCCAAGGTAAAATATCTTAGTTTTAGTATGGTAAAGAGTATTAGACTAATAGTTTTGTTTTTGTTTTGTTTGTGTGTGTGCCACTAGTTATTTGGACCATCTAAACCAGGGCTGTGGAGTAGGTATACCAAGCCTTCGACTAGACGCCTCCATTTTTCTTTTGTCCACAACACTATCTCCTTCAAACTGGCTAAGGTATATTAATTTGTAATTACAAATTTACTGTAGTAAAATGCTAAACTACAAATTACTTAAGGAGAAGATTCTTTGGCAATGTGAATTTATATATGAATAAATTTGTCAATCCAAATTATAATTATAGGTCCTAAGGAGTAAACCAAGTGAAAAATTAAAATGATATATTTACCTTATATTGTTATAGTGAACATAAGAGAGACTAGGAAAGTGGAGGCCATGGAAATGAAATTTGTGAGGCGCATGTTAATTGTCATGAGGAGAAACAAGATTAGGAATTAAGTTATTCAGCAAGGAGTGGAGGTACAGGGAGTGCATGAGATAGTAGAGGAAGCAAGACTGAGATGGTATGGTCATGTAATGAGAATGGAAAAGACCACAAGGAAGACTAAGAAAGAGGTGGGAGGAGCAGTTAAGTGAAAGATGGAAGCATTTTACTAAAGTGACCCAACCATTGGCTAGAAATAGTTGATGATTATGTTATAGTGTTTTAAGTTTTTTACAGACTTCAACTTTACTCAAATGCTTCAGACTTCGACCACAACTTAAGACTCTTAGCCCTGATTTAAACATATGATTCCAATATTACAACTTCGTCTTTACAAAATTGAGCACCATTAAAATTTAAAAATGTGATATTTATAGATCCCCAATCAAATAAATGACGGGCAGTCATAATTTGGGATATATGTGGTCTTTGAAGACTAGTTATGGATACTAAAATTTTACTTGTCCAAATACAAAAACACCCTTTTACTATGAAAGGAAATTGAAAAATGCCCAATGATAGATCTTCAAGATGTATTTCAGGGTTATATATTTAAAATAATATATTGTACTGCACAATTTACCTATCTTAAAAACATTAAAATATTTCAGTTTAGAACTTTGAATTAAAATTTGTTTTTGAGATGCTAAAATAAATAGAGTTGGGTTGAATTCACTATTTTACGAATCCAAATCGTCAATTTACCTTCAAATCTCAAATTCAAGTTTTGAAAAAAATTATGAAAATAAGAGAAAATATAAATATGATGGAATATTGTAAAAAAACAAACTATCATCATCATCATCATCATTATTATACACACTTCTGCTAATGTGTAATGGTAGGGTGATTGTGAGATTGAAATGGAGGACCTACAGTTTAACGTGGAATCCGAACCACAGTGGAGGCCTGGCATTCCCTACATTCACAAGTTGTGATTAATACACATCTTGCCAAAGACAAAGGAAAGGTTTGGCAATCAGATAAATCTGTGCCGGGACTGAGGATTAAACCCCGGACCCCCAGCACAGAAGTCTGACACCTTACCCTTGGACCACCAGGTCACCAAATAATAACTAAGTGATAATATTATTTCTTATTATCCATTCATTATTACATTCATACAATGAGGTAAGTGTTAAACTACTGGTCTGGGGCCTGGTTGTTAAGTTCATCCTTCAATTATAATTGGTCCTGAGCCACCAATAAGTAGTACTAGAGCTCTAAAACAAATTTTACTTGAAAAAATGAGAACAAAATTTAAGGGTTTGAATCTTGAATCTGAAATTTTCTTGAATCCTTGAATCTCATATATCATTAAGGATTCAAGGGTCCCATCCCTAATAAGAAATTAAAATATGTTAACAAAAATGAACAGTTAGTGTGGCTTGTCATATATGTCTGTCTCTTTTTGTGTATGTTTATCTACCTTTCTCTCTCTACTTTTTATTGTCATATAGCCTATATCTTCCTCATTTCTGTGTTCTTGAATTAGTATAATTTGTGTATAGCCCAAATAAGCAGTGAGGCCTATGGGAATTACAAAATAATATAGTTTTGTTTTGAAAGTCCAAATATAGGAAAATAGCACGATTCAAGAAGTCACTTCACAGTTTAAGAAAAGCACATTAAAACATTGAAACATTAAAAGGAAGGCCTTGCAAACAAGTATGGTACTGTTAGTTCTAAAAGCACATGTGTAAACCTGTTCTAACACGGTATTAACACATATTCCAGGCAACATAATAATATTATCATACATTTAAGAGGCAACCATTAGCTCTTTATCCAGTGGCAGCAGTGTAAAGTGTGAACTGTGTTCATATTTTCACTATGAAAGCCATATTGTGTTTGTCCTTCACATTATCTTTCCATGTATTAAAATATCTAACTAAAAATGCAAATGAATATTATAACCTTTAATATTACCACACAAATATTAATGTAGTGAGTTTGGTACATTAATGCTAACTCGTACTGTTGAAAATATGTTGCAATGATGTGTATGCAATAGATTTTTTTTTTACAATTAACTATCACAACTTAGCAAAACCTAATCTTCAATGTGCAAAGAAATTTGAACTTAATAAAAATGTTTCTCTCTTGACATGTGGGAGGTTAAGATTTTGTTAAAAGACATTTACACAGGTTCTCAAATCGACAATTACTTATTATGTCCTAACGGTTTCGCATCAGCTAGCCACGTAAGTATTTATTTATAATGTATCATAATCATTGTAATAGGTTGGGAAATCGTTCCCAGATCATGAAAAGGGCAAGAGTTTATGCAATTTTAGTCAAGTCCGTAAAATGGTCATGCAATTTATACTCAGCAAGTGAAATGGGCAGAAATTTTGCACAATCCATGAAATATGGAGAAATGTTGTACAATTCATGAAATGGACAGTTTCACTATTCTAAGTGGGTGTAAGAAAAACATACACACATACATAAATACAAAATTACCAATTCATTTATCACACACTTTTTACCAACTTCATTTTATGATACACACTGCACTTCTAAATAACAAGCAATTTAATAGGAGTTAATGAGTCTATTATAACTTGTCAATAGCCTTAGACAATGTAAAAAAAAAGCTTTAACAAACAAGACAAAAGTTTCAATTTGAAGTACACCAAGAATAGGGTTTAGTTTCAGAACAGTTTGGAAAAAGAAAGTAGTTAGAAATAGGTAAGAGAAGTATAATAGAAACAAAAATGATAGAATAACCTATAGGGAATGCCGAATGTTGGACAATACTGTGGTTCAATGGCTAAATAATTTGATAATTAAAATTGATAAAAATATATAAAATGGAAAAATAGACTAATAAGTGTAAATTTAATGAAGAAAGTCAACCTAGGGAAAGCAGAAAAGTGTGGGAAGAATCCAATATACAAAAGTGACATCTCCCTTTCTTCTGTCTTCCACAGTAGAAATAGTTACACATTTAAACACAAATCTTACCCCCCAAGTTGAAAACTTATTCTAGTACCAAAGTTACAACAAAACAGGAATAACTTAAAATTATTTTAACAAAATAGTTATTAATGCTTAATTGCCTAATCGGCCTACATAATAGAAATGGAGTCACATGATTTTCATAAAGGATGAAATGGCTAAATTATAAGAGTTCAATTTCAAACAAACTATTTACAAATGCCTTAACCAATCTTTTTTTAAATCACAATTTTTTTTAAATCTTCACAAATGAAATTTTATAGTTTTCTCAGAAAAAAACCCACCTTATATTGTATCTATTTTACTTGTATGCAAGTCTAAACTATTGCAAATCCTTGTAAAGCAACGAACGACTAAGTCGAATTCGCCATTCCTTCATTTGATTAATGTTGAGCAATTAAAGCGTTAGAGTGCCCAAAACCTCACCTAAATATGACTGGAAGAGACCTACTGACCTTATCAACATTCTCTCTTGTTTTGGCGGATGTCTCCACATAAGGGACTCCCCACTGCTGGGCTCGACCTTGAGCCTCGGCTAGGCTAATTTTTCGCTTTTCCTCTAAGTCACTTTTGTTACCAACCAAGAGAAATGGAATGTTCTCATCATTTTTCACTCGTAAAATCTGCTCTCTGTATTACAGACAAAGAGACATATTAAGAACAAATAATTCACACAGACATCTACAAATTTTAATCTATCATTCAAATAAAAATTACAATTTTGTGTTAACAGACAAAAGATGTTGATTTATTCTTATTTAAAAGATAAAAATCAACCAAAAACAAAATCTTAACGAGATTATTAGTTTTATTGAAAACTATGGTACGTTTTAGGGGCTTGGAAATGTCAAAAGTCTAAGATCAAATCTCCTCCACTTTGGCTCTGACCCCCTTAATCACGTATGTATTAGGGCTAGGACCCTTAAATCCCAAAGAAGATTCGAGAATTCCAGAAAATTTTGGATTTGAGTGAGATTTGTATTAGAGCAATAATAGTACTTATTGGTCGTTCAGAGCCTATAGCAATTATAGGATGAACTAGACAACAAGGCCCCAGACCAGTAAATTAACACTTTTGAATGTATGAGTTTCACAATTAATGGATTATAAGAAAGTATATTAACATTTAGTTACTATATATTGTATTTTATATTATTCTATTATATTTATTTTACTCTTATGTTAGTAAATACTCCAAAATTCCAATGTGGGATTTGAATTAAGTATTCAGATTTGTAAAATAGTGGGTTTGACTCAACTCTAGTAAATATTGGCCTGTTGAGAAGCACAAAGTAAAAACATTATATTAAAGAAATCAAAATCAAAATAGTGTGCATTCCTTGATTATTATACAATAATTTAATCAACCATCCAAAACAACAAAAAGCAATTTTTTAAATACAAAAATTCATAAATTGATTGTTCAAAGTATATTTCAAAGACTAAATTCCAACATGCTTGCTTTCTTAAATGTTTGTATGGTCTCAACAAAGGGTAAGATTGTTATATTATTGCACTTCCGATATGGGTTTGAATACTGGTGTAGTCGGATATTTATTCTCATGTAGGTGAGGAAAGAGTGACTCAGAAGTACCTAGTTTCTCACACCAATAATACCACAAGTTAAGCAATTATAAAATGATAATAATTTGAATAAAAAGTATTTAGACAGGTTTGTTATGTAATAAAATTTGATGAACCATAGTTAGTTTCAACAAACTAAAATAAACTGGATGTACCCACTACCAGCCTTTAGTTATACTCTTTTTCTTAAATAAAAATTCAATAAAATATTTGAACACTCTTGAACTAACCAAGTATTTAAAACTAGTTCCCCCTAAATCATTGGGGACATGTTTTAAGGACGATAAAAGTTTACCTAAACTCTTGAGTTGACTGGAAACTGTCATCCTCTGTGATGGAGAAAACACACAAAAAGCCCTCTCCACTGCGAAAATAGTTGTCCCTGGAAAAATAAATTGTGTATTAATACTTTTTATACAGCACAAACTCAAACAAAAACTAAACGTGAAACTAGAAAAGTTTAATATCATAGGTTGTAACACTACTCAATCAAATGATAGCTAAATTATTCATGATGGACAAATATATTTTTATAAGCCAACCAATATATCCAAATAGAAAAGAGAAGGCAGCATTAGCTTGAGGAATGAAAGTTAAATGGAAATAAGATGCTTTAACCAATATGTGGTCATTTAAAACGCTCCTTAAACATAAATTTAAAAAATAATAAATAGCAAGGGCAACTGCAAAAATTATAAAAATAAAAATTCACAGGTGATAAATACTTTTATTATCTATGAATCCCGAGTGGTTAACTGGAAACCAAGTAACAATTAACAACTTCTCTCCTCCTTTGAATGTCTAATAAATTATATTTGATAAAGTGTAACACAAAGATGACATTGCTATGTGAACAAATAGCAGAGACTCGATTTTCTGGGGCAATTGAGGAGAGAGGAAACAAGGTTAGTAGAAATCATGAATAATACAAAAAAAAATCCCTTCCCCCCCTCCCCCTGTATATAAATTATATACTTAATTAATTAATTAAATAAGTCCTTTATTCATTTATTTTCTCTCCGAGCTGTGTACTAATTGTCATTGTGTTTGTACAGTGTTATCCTGCTTCAGGTCAGCACACATTCCTCAGCCATCAGTGCCTTGTCTAATGACTGGCTTTATCACCTGTGATAAGCTCTGCCTCTCCTTCCTCTACCTCATCTATTTTGCTAGTCTCAGCAGCATACCATGGGCTTGGCATGAGGTACTATTTGTCTGTCTGTCTGTCTGTCCCTCTTATCTTTTAGAGATTGCCGAGCCTGTGTACTGGGTGGCAATAACAGTAGACTGCATTCAGAAGGTGGTGTATTGTTTGTGACATATTTAAATATCAGGGTTCTTACAGACATGTAAAACCTAAATTTAAGGACTTTTTAAGGACTAAAACTGTAATTTCTAGTACTGCCAAAAGCTAAACACGACAATAAAAGAAATTATAAATCGTACCATATTTTAAATAGAACAATAAATTTTCACTAAATTTAATGAACAGATAGGACTATAAAAATGGAAATCTAACTTTGGTGTCACTTCCTTCAGTCTCCTTGGTTTATTGGTTAGTGCAGTCATTCTAGATTCAGTATATATATTGTAGTATAGCTAGAACAGGAATTTGAGTGTTAAGGCGAATGGGAGATGAACTAATAGCTATAGGCAGGCATTTTAGTGCAAAACTGTAATCATAAGTACTGAAAGTGTTAATAGGTGGAAAAAAATCTTAGAAAAATTATTACAAATGACTGTTTTTAAGCAAGTTATAAAAAATGGCTAATGCAGATGAATTGAAATTTATAAATATTGGAAGTTAAAGAAAACCACTTCATATTTCATCGACAGTAGCGCTAATGCATTTATCAAAGAAGTTAACACTGTTTCCCCTTACCCTTATAGAGATCACAACCCATGGGCACGACTATCTCTGAGCTGATGACGCAATAACAAATAAAACAAAAGTGGGAAGAGCAGCGGAAAGTAAAGTAAACAGCAGACTGACTAGCTGGTTATCGAAACATTGGCTCCAATGTTGATCGACATTTCTAACTAGTCGCTTCTCCTCCATCCATCTTCGTCTCGCCTAAAACCTTGACCAGTTTACAGGACAGCAGCTACTGCTTGATCAAAGAAGATGCACTAGATATATTTCATGCCCCAGTGCATCTTAAATCATGATCTTTACAGTCATTCTTCACAACAATTTCAAAAATAAATATCGAAACCTGGAAATTCCTAGACTTTTCAAGGTCCAAAGCAATTTAAGGACTTTACCGGGCCTTGAACAGACACACATTAAATTCCAGGTCTTTCAAGGACAGTACGAACCCTGAAATATAACCACGGTTAAGCCACAAACCGGTTGATCTGCCCCCGGGTAAATTGAGAGTCTACTGCATTTGTTTATTACAGTCCAAACATTTTAAGAAAATAAATGTATGTACAGTAGAGTCTCGATTATCTAACATAATATATATAATGTGCTATTAGCATGACCTTGCCGCAAGGTAAACAAGCAAAACTAGGAAACCAAACTTCATCACAAATTTTTAATCACCGACTTTCACATTTTGCATTTCACAGTATTTAATAAAAGTTGCATTTAATTGATTTAAAATCCTTTGTTCTGTTACATAAATAAAATAAGTTTTGTAATTTAATGCATCATTTATAGTATGTAGTAGTCAATAATCCTCAATTCATGGTAGTTATTAAATATTATTTCATATCTACTTTGCACTTTCATTTAATTTTTATTTTTTTAGTTGCAGCCTCTCCCGTTGTTTCCATATTAACCAACATTTTGGTTAACCAACCACCAGTCGGTCCATTTAGGTCAGATAATTAGGACTATAATATATCTATCTATATGTAGATCATTGCCATTCCTACATGCCAAGTTGTTATATCTGCACACAGAGCTGTGGAATCTGAAGCAATTTTGGGTTGAGTTGGAGTTGGTATATAGGTACGGACGCCGGGTTAAAAACGAAAAACAATATGTATTTATAACAATAAACGTTAAATATTTGATTTTAAGAATCAAATAGCCAAAGTTATTATTTATGCTTTTAGTGAGGATTACTCCATCAAGATATCATATTCTGAGAATTTAAAAATGATACCTGGACATGGAAATCGAAACCGTGACCTTTGGCTTAGTACGCCAATGCTCTCTCCACTGAGCTATCCAGGAATCATCCTGTGCCCAGAGTCATTCTTCACTCATATTTTAGGGTAGAGTCTATGATGAACGTGTGGAAATCGTTGGCTACAAATATGTGATTTTTTTTTATTAAGATCACGAGCTATCAGATAACGCAGCCACCTTCGACTCGGTAGTTGGCTTATTGCTGCCACTTGTACAACTATTACAATTGTGAGGGATTGCATATTTACTCCATCTAGCAATAAGCCAAATACCAAGTCGAAGGTGGCTGCGTTATCTGATAGCTCGCGATCTTAATATTATTATTATTAGCACCGCGTCTTACTACCCATTCGGGTTATACGCATTTATGCTAATGTGTAATGGTAGGGTGATTGTGAGATGAAATGAAGGACCTACAGTTTAATCGTGGAATCCGAACCACGGTGGAGGCCTGGCATTCCCCACATTCACAAGATGTCTTGTCAGAGGTGAAGGAAGGGTTTGGTAATCAGTGATCTTAATAAAATCACACATTTGTCGCCAACAATTTCCACACGTCCATCATAGACTCTGCCTTAAAATATTAGTGAAGAATGACCCTGGGCACGGGACAATTCCTGGATAGCTCAGTGGTTGGAGCTTGGTGTACTAAGCCAAAGGTCACGGGTTAAATTCCCTTGTCCAGATGTCATTTTTAATTTTCAGAATATTTGATCTTAGTTTTATATTTGTTTATTCTTTACAACCAATATTTGTAATTTGGATTGATGAAAAAATTATTTTAATATACATTAGCAATGTCAAAGAAGCTTCACATAAAGTAATCTGTAATGGAGCATTTTGCTGCGATAAATTTGTTTTACTAATCAATATTAGGCCTGTGCGGGATCGTGAACTTCAAGAAAAAGTTCAAAAAATTTTATGTTTTCAAAACTTTGAAGGAAAAAATTATTTCCTGGAATTTTTTGGGTAGAATATAAAGGTTACAATTAAGGACCGTCCATCAATGTGCTCATTAACAATATGATTAATTTATTATAGTTAAATTGATCTTATCTACCTTTACTGATACCCAAAATTACCACTGTGTTTATTTTACAACTACTGTATCTAGTCAACACAAATGAGTGGCATTAAAATATAATAACCACACTGGGCTACTTGATGGTAATATATGATTTAGAGAAGGAAATATAGTTTGGCAAAAAATAATGTTGAGTGTCTTTTAAATATCAAATAATGCATTATAAACATCATTTCCCTTTAATAATGTCTACACACTATATATTACCTGATGGCTGCATAATCTTCTTGTCCAGCAGTGTCCAAAATATCTATTTGAACTTCTTCTGCATCCAGAACTACTTTTTTACGATAAGAGTCAGCCTTGGTTGGTTCATAATCCTCTACAAACTGAAACATATATTGATAATCAAGATTAGGGCTCAAAGCTTAACACGATACATTTAAGTGTGAAAACCATGAGAAACCAACATAATGTTCAGTTTTGTTATTACTGGTGATTTGGTTTGCAAAACATAAACTGTGGTTAGACACCAACATTTTGTTGTAAGAATCACTAGATAGATTTGTTTAGGTTAGCTCAGTGTTACATTAAGATTTTAAAGTCACAATAAACCAATTAATTACAAGCCCCATGTGACAATGTTTTAATATATCCAAGCTGTTGGATGTTCTTTTTTTTTTGACTCGCCGGATTAGCAACCAGATAATAGGATTAAACTCATTTAGTTAAGCAACAGGAATTAATAACAAAATAAAGACATTCACTTTTATGGGTTTATAATGGGTTAAGATTTTCATTTTTAAAGAACTAACATCAACATGACGGTATTACACTTCAAATTTTTATTTTGCCTTTATCATTCAAATCAGTAAAAAGAATTATTGGGAGAATTAAAGTGTCTTTGTTGCTATTTTAATGCCAATTATGAGAGTATGCTCAAACCAGTGCATATTCATTGTTGACGATGGAGTTAACTATTCATTTGTTCTTAAGAGCTTTGTGATGCCAAAAGCTAATGGATTTGATGAGATACCGGGTTGAATGGCGGTCTAGCATTGAGAAAAACAGAAAAAATTATGATTGTAATGTGTGTTCCAATAACCATGTGAGCGGGAAATTTCAAAATTCTCGCAAATCAACTAATATAATTTTTTTTTTGTCAAATCTCCCAATGAATTAAAGATGTTGACCAATTCGCCAAACACATTGTGCGGCATGTGTAATAATGTAGTTGAAGTGACATATATGTCTTTATCATGTGATAAATATGATAAATGGTATAATAAAAAGTGCAAAAAAATATTGGATAGAGAGAATAAGTTACTTAGTCAAACGAATGTAAATATCCCATGATCATGTTCATAATGTATCATACTGCTCAGCTTTAACCTACAAACCACAGCCAAAAAACAATGGAAAACCCAACAGATGTGTCAACTAAAGATGATTAAATGCTTAACTTACTTAAGATTTTTCAATTGATATTGGAGAAATAAAGGAATCGCTGAACTCACTCTCGGCTAGGATGGATAGTGTCAACAAAGAGGTAATCAAGCTCAAAGACGAAGTAGTAGCACTGAAAAAGGGTAAGGGTCACGTTCTAGGAGAGTTGCTATCACTCAAGCACTACACTAAAATAAACAGCGTTGAAAGAGATGTTACGAAAACAAACAATGAAAATAGCTTGACTATAATTACCAAACGTGTGACTTAGGGAGGAGTAAATATAATACAAGAGAACATTGATGCTTGCCACAGAGTAGCCTGAATAAAAAAAACTAAAGGTGGCAACAGCTCTCCTCCAGAGACCAAGAAGCATCATTATTAAGTTTGTAGATCGACAACTCGACACAAGAAAAAGGAATTGAATGATGCCCTAAAAATAAGAAAAATAATTACAACGGAAATGGTTGAGCTCCAGGGGCCTGCAACTAAAATTTATGTGAACCAGCATTTAGATCCTCAAATGAAAACTCTCTTCCTAGTGCCGAGAAGATTCAATAAGCAAAAAAGTTATCAATTTTGTTGGGTCAGAAGTACAGAGATACTACTTCAGAAATCTACTTCGAGTAATATAATCACAATACAGAATGAAGATGAACTTATTGACCTGGGTCTGTAAT
Organism: Timema monikensis; assembly: GCA_902151445.1. Classification (NCBI taxonomy): domain Eukaryota; kingdom Metazoa; phylum Arthropoda; class Insecta; order Phasmatodea; family Timematidae; genus Timema; species Timema monikensis. The sequence goes on along the minus strand of CABFVZ010002353.1, from coordinate 91,601 downwards.
TTGTTATATGTCGTATATTCATATGCAGTGAGTAGTGACTTACATGCTTATCCTAGCCAGATTCAAAATATGTTTTCCAATTGGTTGTTACTCCCTTCTAAGGTATATGTTTACTATTACCTTACAAATGCAGAGTTATAGAACGTTAAGAACAATAGATTAGAATCAAATCCCTATTGAAATATCTTAAATTATGTTTGATTCTATAGTTAATGGTTGGTAAAAAAATAGCATAGAAGAATTTTCCTTTGACAGCATATCAATATATAAAATTAACTTCTCCTCCATAGTTCTAACCAATAACAATTTGAAAATACTATATTTAAACATTAGGAGCATTAAACATAAAGTTGATGAATTTTTATGTATACACTCATCGATTAAAGTTAGTGTTGACTTAATAATACTAAGGCCCAATTTTACAATGTCATGTTATTCTATTCGTTAGGGCTTAACATGAGGTTAAGCGATAACGACCACTACTTTTGATTTTACAATGTTTGTTTAGCGCTAATGTTCACGTAAATGTGCTCGTAAAGTTAACGCGAGGTCTACCTTCCGATTAGCAAACATAACGTCCACATTAAAAACGTTAAACACTCCACCATATTGTTTTCAAGGCGATTGTTGTTATTATTAAAGTGAGGTTACTTTTATTTAAGAAATGGATTATTTATTGTATGATGATGACGACTTTGAAGATGAGTTACGCGTTCTATCGAACTCAAGACTTAGAAGAACAACGAGATGATAATGAAACGAAAGAATTTCCTGGAATTTTATGACGAGGAATATTTTTTTAAACGTTTATGTCCAAACAAAAATAAAATTTTAGAAATTCTTGAAGGGATTTAACACCAATAGAATTGTTTATTTTCAATGGTTTGTTTGTATTTAACTGTTAATTCAATCTGCAACATTTCATCTGCTTTGCTAAAATTTACACTTCATTCGCGTTTATGATTCTCAACAGACATTTTAGCAGGAAAATAAATACGATAAAATATAGCAGATAACCTCAACAAATTTGATGAATTGAACTCGTTTTGATTGAATTTTTCATAAAGGTTCCATAGACGTTGTAATGACTTGGTTATATTCTCTATGGTCAAGTTAGGCCAATCAAAGTCTTTGACACAAATCTAGCGCTCCGAGAAAGTTAACGCTAAGAACTAATGGAAGGCACCTATCCGTAACTTGACGCGCACATAAAAATAGTATCGTAAAACGCAACGCTAAGTTTAACCAACGGTTATATTTTACAAACGGTTAAGTTACGAGGACTTTAACGTGACATTGTAAGATTGGGCCTAAATAAAGTATGGATTAACAATGATAACTTCATTTTAACATCCCAAAATTAAACACAAATTTTACCTGTAGAGACCATAAAAGAGATTGGTATGTTGCATGCTATGTCAGAAATAATTTAAGAGTTACAAATCTACTCAACAGTGAAATAACAGAGGATCTGTCATATATAGCCCTAACAATCAATACTCTACCACTTATCAAGGTCCGACACATTCTTATAGTCTACAGGCCTCCCAATTAAGATCCCCAAGCATTTCTAACTTTTGTGGAAGATAAATTGAACACTTTACCTAAAAAACACTAATCATTGGAGATATTAATATCAATTTTTAAAAAAACCAAACATTATGGTCAATGAATACTTAGATATATTAACTTTGTAGCATGTCATTCAAGTAAATGGGTCTCACCGCCTCGACGCCGAGGGAATCTCGTCTGATGTTCCAAGTATTCAACAAATATCCAAGTCCTTCAAACTTATTGTAGTAGTCAAGGAGACTAATTTTGTTTCTGTCAGTCTAAGTGGCCAATATGTTTTCTAAGACCTTCAGACTTGTCGTTTTAGTCAGAATGACTAAATTGGTTTTGTGTCAATCTGACTTAATTTCTTTAGTCAGATAGTCTGAATATATATTTTCCCTATGTCTATATAACATGACTTAAATACTGGGTCTTTGAGCTCTATATGTAATAAGGACCTTGCTTTAAGGGTCCTCTTCTCCATAAGTTCAGTACTGCGTTTTAAGTCCTTATGACTTCACAATGTCCCATGACGCCGTGGACGTCATGCTCACTTGTTCGAATTTTTGTATGGCTACAAGCAGGTTGTCTAACGCCCTTATTTGAAGACCTAGTTAGGTCAGTATCTCACAGCATTCTTGCTGGCACCCCTCTTTCTGTGTTACTATTTTGGGTGTGCAACGTGCGGAACACGGCTAGTGTTGTATAGTGGGCCCGCATAGATAGTATTTTCATTTGCCCCTTGTTGGCCTCTCATTTGTCCGAGTATTTAAAATTAGTATGTACTAGATTTGATGTATACCCCAGGGAGTAGGTAATGATATACCTATATGTACTATAGAGTGCTCTGGCAGTACCCACTGGGAAAGGACCGGCCATAGTACAATTTTGTGTTGACATCTGATTGTTAGCCATCTGCTAATGTAATTGACAGACCGTCCTCTTACCATTTATTATTTAGTGTGACTATGGAACCATTCTATTTCAAATCAAGCTAGCTAGCTTGGCCAACATTTAGCTTAGTAACTCTAAAACTATATGATTTGCAAGTTATATTTTTATTAGTGATTAATTCACTATGTTTTCTGTTTAGACCCTTCTGGTGGCAGTCTAGCGCTAGCCCGGCTGTTTTGGAATCCAATATTCTTTATCAACTTAACTTCCTTTTGACTGTTACCGTGTCGTTTTAAACACGTATTCTCTCGTGCTATGGGAAGTTCCTATATTTTTGGAGTTGTTAAATTTTATCATAGTTGTCAGTTTAAAACTTAATGTTTTCCTTTATTCTTCTAATAGTTACATGTTTTCCCTGACCAATTTAACGGACATTTATTACTGTTTATTATTATTTGGTCCTGCATTTAATCTTGTTTAACAATTGTAACCCTATGTCATCTTTTTATGTTTTTTATAATAAATCTATTATTGTTACCTATTATTTATCTTACTCTTATGAATTATTTCCCAATCTCTACTTTGTTATACATTTACTTTGTAATAGTTATCGTTACCTCCTCTACATATTAGAGTGAAGAGGAAGTAATGATACATTGAGAATGGTTATGAATATCTCCTAACACCATGTTTCCGACTAGAACTAACAACCAAACTGAAACCACTATAGATCATCTTATAACTAACACACCAAACAACATTTACACAATATACAGCATGAATTATCACATAACGGATCACAAAAATGTTTGTAATAATCGCTGCCTCTCCTAACAATTTAAATAATCATGCTGCTAAGGTAAACAACAAGATTATAGAAAACTAAAACAAATTTGATAAAGTTTTAAAAGTATTTTGACAGTAACATAACAAAAATATATATCTAGATAGCACGGACATAAATTTATTATACAGCCAACTAACCTAAGGGTTTAATAATGACATCTAAAGAAAATAGAATGCAATAGATCATCCTTCCAGGAGTAAGAGAACCTCTCCCCCATGGTTAACAATTGAACTACTGAATTTAAGATCCATGTGGGATAAAATACTTTCATAAAATGAAATAGGCAGAGGATAACTTAAATTATAAACAAAGTTTCATTCTACTAAGAAATAGGGTAATATCTTTGATAAAGTCGCTAGAAAAAAACTATACTAGTAATCAGTTTTAATGAGCATCAGGTAGTATGAGGAAAACAGAATGCACTCAGAAAAACAAACAAAATTGAACAGATTATATAAGTAACTAATAGTGACAGCGTTATGGTTGAAGATACTGATAAAATAGCTATTACCTTTAAGATTTTTTGTGAACATTGGTCCTGAGTTGGCGAATAAAATTTTAAATGCTAGAATGGCACCAAATTTAAATAATAAAAAAAAGTAACATTTTAAAAATTATTTAAGTAAGGAGTGTACACAATACAAAGGTAATAAGACTTGAAAATGATGTATTTGTAAATTTTTTATGTAATAAAACTGGACAAAAACCAGTGGTGAATGCATTTACAATTTATGAAGAAAAAGAGATTCAAAAAAAGGTTGAAGTTAAAATAAACAATTAAAGAGCAATAAATTAATGTTGAATTGAATAAGTAAATTTTAAATATAACAACAGATTGAAGGTAAATAAAAAGTTAATAATGTTGGGAAATTTAAAAAAATTGAAATTTGAATGTTACATAAAAATGAGCATAAAATACTATATTAAGTTGAAAACAATGTTAACTTAACAAAATATAATGAATTATATCTAAAAATTAGTATTACCTTATTGGGACACTTTAAACAATTCAAAGTGTGGCGTTAAGGGATGTCCCAAACAAAATACAACATTGCACAATTAATGTTAAACATAAAATAAAGTGTTCTGCAGCATAAATGGTAAATATTGGTAATAAATCGTAATATGCATCAAAATTATATATAAAAGTCAGATTTTAAAAAATAAGAGTTCAATCCTGATCTCATTGTCAAGTGGTGTACCACAAGATCTGAATAAACTGGTGGAGGTTGGGTTGAACTCCAGCGGAAACCAGCTCAGGTGAAAACGAGAGACAGGAGACATGTCAACAAGCTCGGAACAGGGTCTGGCAAGTTTGCTGGGAGTGAGAGGGTTGATAGACTGGTCAACAAGCTCGGGACAGGGTCTGGCCAGTTGGCTGTGAGTGAGAGGGTTGATAGACTGGTCAACAAGCTCGGAACAGGGTCTGGCAAGTTGGTCTGGGAGTGAGAGGGTTGATAGACTGGTCAACAAGCTCGGAAAAGGGTCTGGCCAGTTGGCTGGGAGTGAGAGGGTTGATAGACTGGTCAACAAGCTCGGAACAGGGTCTGGCCAGTTGGCTGTCAGTTGGGTAGGCTGGGAGTGAAACGGTTAGTGATTATGAGCTAGGTCATCATCAGCATCCATAGACTCGGTTAAGGAAGGTTACCACCAAGAGAAGTTCCACCTAAGGACCTAAAAGAGGCCACCTCACTACTCAGGTGTAGGCCACGACAGGCTTAGTAAGTCGGTGGACAAAACAAGCCCATATTCGAGAAAACATAGTAAAATGCCGGTTGGGAGCTATGGGGCTAAAGTCCCTAACCACTTTACAGTGTGCATATATATATATATATATATATATATATATATAT
>CABFVZ010002353.1:0-86106 GCA_902151445.1 Timema monikensis | reverse complement strand
GTGTGTATATATATATATATATATATATATATATATATATCAATGAAGTAATTTGTGTTTGTCGGTGTGCTATTTCCGCAAGGTACCTTAGAATCGAAAATTGCTCTAAAGGCATACATCTTAGGATTTCTCTTAAAGGAATTGTCAAATAAAGCAGGAAGCCAGGTTGTTAGTTTAAACATTGTTTGTCCTGATGAATAGCTGTTGAGTGATGACTTCAACAACTTGGTTTAGAATGGTGATGGCCTATGTTTCCTGCTTTTCTTTTAAATATATTTTGCTGTCACAATTAATAGTGGCATTTGCTGCTATACATGTCAGAAGAAACACACATTCATTACTCTCTCTAGGGAGAGTTAGATTAGATTTTGATAAATTAGGTTATCATTCACATGGAGAGAATATGAAAATTCCACATCTTAAGTTTGAAAAGCATTCTTAGAGTAGCAAGCCAGCTGACCTTAAGGTTAGGATTCAGAGGTCAAAGTCTAGGAAAGGGAAAGCAAATTTATGGCACTCATGCAACCTGGTGGCATGCAATCACGATTTGGGTGGCATGCCGGCATTAAAATAAACATCAAATAAAACTTTTATCAACTAGGTATACATTTTTGAAATTAATGATATTTTGACAGCAATGTCATTCAATATCTTGTCACAATGAACTTTGTGAAGTCAACACCTAGAAATCATGTTGGCTCGTACTTAAGTTCATCTTGTTTGCTGTTCAAGACAACAAGCCAAATAAAAGATATTTCAAAATAATATGGAAAGGATTATTTAGGCCTATATTTTTTGAGTTTAGTGTTATTCAAATATTATACATTATATCAATTTTTTGTCTTTTTTTCACCGACTCTCAATGATTATACTTTGAGATATTGAAACTAATATTTTCTAAGACACTTAATATTACAATTTAATAAATTTTCCTTTTTTAAAATGTAGGTCTAGGCATTATTTTTGTACTAAAATACCGTATTTACAATTTCATAATGTTCATCAATTTTTAATTTTTAAATGGATACTCATTAAAAATGTAAATGAGAGGTGGCACACTCGACTAGTTTAAAATCTAACTGGTCCTTAAGTAGCACATTGGTCGGAAAAGTTTCGCCATCCCTGGTCTAGGAGAGTTACCACTTCAAATGCTGATTCACTTAAGCCTACAAATGTTGTCTAACCTCATCATACATGAATTGGAGTGTGAGCGCAGACTTTCCAACACCACCACTGCCAACCATGATGACTTTGTGAAGCGCCGGTTGTTGGCTCGGTTTCTTTGACATTATGTTACACCTATTTTGGACAAGATTACAAAGCAAAATTTAAATGTAATATAAATTTTCATCTTATCAACTAAGTCTATGTAAAACCACACTTCTACAGCCACTTTTTTGATATGGGTCATTCTCTAATTGAGGGAAAAATCATGTATCCCACCTATATAAATCTTTTGTTATTTTTAAAACAATCAACAAAACTTTTTTTTAGTAAAAAGTGTATAAAACTTGTATAAACATTTAAATATGGTAGTATTAAAAACAAATTATACCAAATGATTATAAAAGTCCCTTTCATCACTTCACTAACTGCTCCCACCTCTGAATTTCAAAACTTGAAGTTATATACATAAATAAAGAAAAAGAGTAAAAAAAAATATAGCCACAGTAAAATATTCTCATACTACTGTTATTTTCCTTCGAAGAATCCATTTTAATAAACTACTCATGAATTTCGACATTTTAATCGAGGTTTGTTTGTCCCCAAGTAATGCACTGAACAAACACGATATTTTGAATTTGACATTAAAACCTTCCAGGATGCTCCACTGTTCCCCATTAGCTGTGATGTGTTGTTGTCCTGTACTTACTAGTTCTTGTTATTTCATTAGTTAAGCTTAATCTCATTTTATTCGGTCAATGTACGAAAATTCAGGTAAATAGCATAGAGTATGTTAAATGCAAATCACTTTGCTAACATTAATATAATTTGGAGTTTTTAAAATAACTAAACCAATACCAGTACAGTAAGAAGTAAATAGAGGCAGGAACTAACTTCAATGTTTGTCTGCCACTTTATACTTAATATTATGGTTATGAAACTCAAATTCCGCCAAAAACATCAGTTCGTTAATGTTGCTTGGTAACGAAAATGGTGTCATCACCTTGCTAACGTCAATTAGGTGACGAGACATAGTTCACGTTAGTAACGTGAAATTTTCAATGTAATTAGCAATATATTTTATTTTTATGAAAATTAACCTTTAAAAATGTCAGCAATGCAAGTATTTGGTTGAAGCTTCATAATTTAGTATAAAAACTTTTTATTACTACTTTATGGTTTCATGTATGACAAAAATGAAAAAGAAAATAATTTTACTTATTTTCTCACTTTGAGAAATACTAGACTATTATTATTTTTCTTTCTACAGAATATTAATGAAAAATGGCCAATAAGTGTAATCAAATGGTTGAAGTTCTTCCTTCCAACTCCAAAAATTGTTATAAGGGAAATCATATTTTTTTTATAAATTCCAAAACTTCATTAAATTGTAGATGTTTGCCAATTTGTAATGTTGAACTAATAATTTATAAGACCAATAACCCTAGATATGTTTTTCAGTTGCTAGTTACTACATTTTAATTTGTATTATAATCATTTAATTTTGTTGAATCGCTGATGTTTTTCAGAATGACAGTTTTTGAATTTGAAGAGTAAATAGTATAAAACTTGTTTAATTGTTAGTTTTTGATAAAAATGCACATATAAAATTAAGATGTAACTTTTATTTAGCCAACTTTTGTTCTGTAAAGTCCAAATTAATTTGTGCTGTTTTCCCAAATATCACTTCGCTAATACCGCCGCATCACTCCGCTAACGACAATAAGATAAATTAGTTCTCATCAACAGTTTTAGTCAAAAATTAATATTATTAACATTTGAGCTATTCAAACCATAAATTAAAAAATGAGAAATGTATAACTTAATTTTCTTTGGATTTTGGAAAATTTAACTATACTAAACTACAAATTTTGTATTATTCTTCACTTACAAAATCCTAATACTAATAAATTAAGAAAATGTATCAGTTTTTTATATTATTGAAAAAATATGGTATACTTGGTAAAAATACATATTTTATTCAAATTTTTGCGATTATAACGTATTTATGTGCATATGAAACAGCGTTAGCAAAATGGATCATGTGTACCTAGCCACATTGGTAAAACTAAAAAAACATGAGAAAATTGTAAAATCAAGTTCTGCTGGTATTATTACTTATTTCTTTAATAAATTTTGTGTAGTCAGGCAATAAATTATCCTTTTTCTAAAATATGTATTTTTTTATTTTTGGATTTCCTATCTGTCCCTCAATATGAAAATGAGAATAGATAGCATATACAAGACGTGGAGTATACATTACCAGTATATTATTCTGATTTATTATTTTCTAAATGGACATTAAAAATATTCTGACACAAACATTATTTAAAGTCATTAGTTTTTTGTGTTTTGTAGTGGTGATTGTGAGTTTTAGGTTAAATTTACAAAACTATTACTACACATAATCGCACTTCATGAAATAAGAAATAGTATAATGTGGTTGATTTGGAAAAAAAAAATGTATATTTAAAGTAAATCAGACATACTTTGGTAATTATATCTTTATAATATACAAATTTTGTATTATTTTAGCATTTTTTGGAAGAAATTACTAAGGTTTAACCAATATGATTATGTTCATTTAAATAAGTTTAATAGTAACAAGAAACAATAATTTTTAGTATTGTGTTATACTACCTGTTCGGGTTATAGGGATGTACCATTAGTGGTTCATTTATCCAGACAATCAGTCGTGTTTTTAGTTTTGAATAGAACAGGTCTTTGGGTCAGGACTAGTGAACTGTGGATAGAAGTGTGTGAGTTCACTATGGGTGGGGTCGAACTAGTGGACCGACGGCCCAAGGAACAAGACAGTGCATTACAAGATTGCGGTTATTTCAATATTGTCCTGGGTGATTAATATACTACATAATAACATAGAATGTATCTGTATTATTAACTTGTCTCCTGAAAGCTCCTGTTAACACCTATTTTTGATGGAAACTTTAGCACTGTGTCACTGCTAGTGTTAGTAACGTGTCTAGGAGAGTTGGCAGGGTCAGCAAGCTACACCATCCACTCCAAATTAGTAGTAGGATTATAACAAAAATAATCCTGTTGTGTTATATGAATTGTGATAAAGAATGTAAATGATGCAAAATGCAGTGCCATAGATAGTGAAAAAATAGGCTGCAAAGGTGGTGCATACCTAAAATATATCAATTTACTAAATAATGTCTGACAACAGGCCTTCAAAAATAAGATCGCCTAGATGACAAAGATGACCATAAATATTTACCTGGCAAATTATTGTGTCTATTTAATTTTAGGCTAATTGTTGTCTTTTAACATATTACTTAATAGAAGAACAAGTTTTTTTAGTTGGCCAACTTTTTTATTCAAATACAATTATGTATTATACTTATTAAATCATTTTAAAATTGAAATATTGTATTATGTAACTAACATGGATTAAAATTATTTTTAGTTTGGTCAAAGTCATCTAAATGACCACATACTGGTAAAAGTTTTATAGGCACTATAGTTAGGAACCTAAAGTATAAATTCTACATCTAATATGAAGGCATTTTGGTTCCTTACTGGCAACAAGTTAAACTTGCTGGATACCAATTTGTTTCAACATTCTTGGAGCCCTGCTTGGTTACATTATTATATAAGGTTTGGCTATACATACACTTGTTTCATTACATGCCATTTCTATTTTTGTTTAATTATTCAAGCAAGGTCTTTAACGTGAACATTATGAACCATATGATTATTTCAGCACAGGAGAATGTCTATTAAAGCAAGTGCAAAAGGGCCGACCAATTTTGCCAGGAAAGGTATTTCAACATAACTTCTGGAGGGTTCTTTAACATGTCACAATCGATATGGGACCAATGACTTTATTTCCTCTCCAAAGGTGCATGTGCTACAGATTTTTATTGCTTAAGAAAATTCTGTCAAACCCATGGAGGACATACAGTTTAACGTGGGATCCGAACCACGGTGGAGGCCTGGCATTCCCCACATTCACAAAATTGTGATTAATACACATCTTGTCAGAGGTGACGGAAGGGTTTGACAATCAGATAAATATATACCGGGACAAAGTAGTGAACCCCGAACCCCAGCTCAGAAGCCTGACACCTTACCCCTAGACCACCAGGTCACCCCAAACCTGCTGTTTATAATGGTTTTCTGAATATTAGCCTAATTTTTTTTAGTAGGGATGTATTGAGGACCAGAATAGGTTAGGATAGTGTTATGTTATAAAAACCATGTTTAAAATTAACATCTAAGCCCCTACGTAGATAAACTTTACCAAGCTTCTGGTTTGAAGTAACTTCAAGAGATTTTTTTTTTTTGCAGTCAACAGTGATAATATTTTACTTTGTTTTTATTATTTTATAGTTCCAAATCACATGACTAAACGAACTAGTATGAATATATTAAAATTGTTTTAGTAACTTTTCTATTCCTTATCAATCAGACCTTAGGTTTTGATGCAAGATTTTGAGGTGCTTTATTCCAAAGGTGCCTTTAACTGCCTAGTTTTGTTTGAAGGCCTCTTTGATATGAAGACTAGGACCTACTTAGTAATAATATTTTAAGTTCATAATGGTATAGCTCGTGTACGAACTCGCATCATAGCGTTTCTTGTAGCCTAAGCTTTAAGTTAGGTACACATTTAAAATTTATTCTTAACAGATAGTAAGTGGAAAGGTTATTTAACCTATTTTAAATAATTATTGTGACTCATATCAAGTCGTGAATTTGGGACTAGTCTCCTAAACAAATTATCGTATCAAAATATATTAGGCTCTTTCACCAATTCAATTTAAAATAAAGTTAAAAAGTTTGATTAAGGAAACATCTTAGAAAAATATAGGCCCCTACCTAATTTCGTTTTGTGCTTGTAGATTGTTAAAAATATTTATAACTAATTTTTGTTTACTTTAATTCCTTTCCCAATAATTTAAAATGTTTATTTTTCCTACATTTTGAACCAACATATTTATTATTTTATTGCACACTTAATAGTTTTCTAAAGAGCCTTGGCTCATGTAAACATTACGTACCAAAAAGCCATAAAATGATAGCTGTTCACTTTATTTTTAATTTGTAATTAGCCTGTACATTAATCAGTTAAGCTACACTTTTAAATAGTGTGAAACTCACATACATGTTTTACTTATTTCAACATTACCTACTAAAAGATTATTATTAATTATCAGCCCACCAAGAATTTTAACATTCCAATACAATACCCGCCTCAGTGGCGTAGTTAGCTAACGCACTAGTCATGTTGAGATAGACCACAGAGGATGGGGAGATCGAGGTTCGAATCTTGGTTGGGCGAACTGGGGATGATTTTTCCAAAATGGTTTTCCACTCTCCCTCCACACAAATGCAGATTCACTTCCTCTAAATTCAACCTTTCCAATTCCTAAGCCATTAGTGTAATTAGTACTTAAGCGTATAACCCGAACAGGTAGTAAGACGCAGTGCTAAATAAAAATTCCAATACAAAGATTTTTCTTACGGGTAATAAATAGCCTCTTGATTGTGCATTAGTCTACATTTCTAAGTCACCTCAACACTGACTTAGTCTTATTCCATTCCTATTACTGAATACATCTATGTATATTTAGTCCCTGAGAAAAACAGTATAGCTTAAATCAAAAATTGGCCTTGGATCAGTCATTAATCACATTCGCCTTGGTCAGAACTACTATTTGAGCCAAGTATTATAACCACATTGTTGAGTCGTGGTTGGCTCAGACTTATAATAGTCCCAAATAGTAGTTCTGAACTTAGGTTGATGTGATTGATGTATTTCAAGCCAATTTTTGTCTTATACGCTTTTTAACCCTACCAAAGATAGGCGTATTTGTTGAAATAAGACTATACAATGAACAATTAATCACTCGTCAAAGACTTATGTGCATTTTATTCCTCTATGATTTTGTTTATCATTGTTGCTCACGTTGCTATGTCTGAAAAAATGTATCAATAAACTGATTAGATAAGTTCTTACGATATAATTATTCTTTGAATTACTACAGGTTATGGGCCCAGGTATGTGCTCAAAATAAATTAAGTAACTCATTCTAAAACTTCAGTAAGTTATTGTAGTTTAAATGAAAGTATTAAGTTGTGCTCGTCGATTGTGAAAGTGTTCTAGTTCGCGCTGCTAGTTAAACAATATTTTTCTTGTCATGGCAAATTTTGTAAACTATCGTATAGAGCCACTTAAAAAGGATAACTACGATACTTGGAAGCTTCAAGCACAAGCAGTTTTGATAAGAAATGGATTATGGAAATATGTTTCTGGTCAAGAAAAATGCTCCACAACCAATGATGATGATATAATGAAATGGAAGGAACAAGATCTCAATGCAAGGTCAGATCTTACCTTAATTATATCGCCCAGTGAACTTAGACATATTAAGAACTGTAAATTTTCAAAAGATGTGTGGGATACATTATCAAAACTTTACCAAAGTAAAGGTCCCGCTAGAAAAGCCACTTTATTGAAACAATTGATCCTTCAAAAAATGAATGAGGGTGACGACGTCCGTAATCATTTAAATAAATTCACTGACGCTGTTGATAGGCTTGAAGAGTTGGAAATCAGTATAAATCCCGATCTTTTAAGCATAATGATGCTTTATAGCTTATCTAAATCCTTTGAAAATTTTAGGGTAGCAATTGAGTCCAGGGATAGCTTGCCTACCCCAGAGGACTTAAGAATCAAAATAATTGAAGAGTTTGAAGCCAGAAGCAAAAATGATAGTGTGACCTTGGAGGACGCTTTTTTCGGAAAAAATATAAAAAAATCTAAGAACAAAGATCGTTCAAATTATTTTCAAAAACCTACAAATGTTCCCTCAACCTCGCAATTTAAATATAAATGCCATAAATGTGGACGTATTGGTCATAAGGCCGTGAACTGTTGGAGCAACAATAAAAAGGGGGAGTCAACTTTCAAAGTGGAAGAACAGTGCCTTTCTTCTAATTCAGGTGAATCTGAAATTTCATCATGGTGCATTGACAGCGGATGCACTTCACATATGTGTGGAAATAAAGAAAGTTTTCAGGACTTAGTTGAAACCCCTGAACATGGGACTCTTAAATTGGCATCTAAGAATCATACAGCTTCTATTATTGGGACTGGCCTAGTTGAAATCGAAATGAAAGATTCGAATAAAATTAATTTGCCTAATACATTATTTGTACCAAATCTGACCACAAATCTACTATCAGTATCTAAAGTGACTGATAAAGGGTTCGATGTCCTGTTCAAAAAGAACAAAGCATTAGTAACAGATCCTCAAGGCAATGTAGTACTAGAAGCTAAGAAATCAAATGGGCTATATTATATTAATTCTAAGTCTGTAGAAGTAACAAATAAAGCGCATGAAGAACATGAAATAGATAAATGGCATAAAAAACTAGCTCACTTAAATGAAGTAGATTTAAAGTTGGCGTGCAAAAATGAAACATTGGAAGGCTTAGATTTCAAAGAAAGTGACACGTTGAGTGATTGTGAGGTATGTATAAAAGGAAAATTGACCCGAGCTCCTTTTTCTACAAGAAAAGTTCCAGAAAACCTCAAAGTTTTGGAAATAGTGCATTCGGATGTTTGTGGCCCCATGCGTGTTGAATCCCCTGGTGGTTCAAGATATTTTGTAACCTTTACGGATGAGAAAACACGCTACAGCCGAGTTTATTTTTTAAAACACAAAAATGAAGTTCTAGAAGTTTTCAAAGTATATAAAAACGAGGTTGAGAATTTTACAGAAAACAAAATTAAATTTCTGCAATCTGATAATGAAACCTCAGAATACTGCAACAAATACTTTGAGAGTTTTCTAAAAGAATGCGGAATTCAGAGGCGGCTGTCTACACCGTATACCCCTCAACAAAATGGGTTATCTGAGAGGATGAATAGAACCCTACTTGAGAAAGCGCGATGTCTCATGTTGGAGTCAAACGTCCCCCCGTCATTTTGGGCTGAGGCAATTCACACAGCAAACTACCTGCGTAACAGGTCTCCCTCAAGGACCCTTAAAGGTGAAACTCCTTTTCGGAAATGGGTAGGAAGAGTTCCTTCGGTTCGACATCTTCATGTATTTGGCAACAAAACCTTCGTTTTGGACAAAAAACCTGGCAAAGGAAAGTTTACTTCCAGAGCAGATGAAGGAATTTTTGTCGGATACTCTGAAATTTCGAAAGCTTATAGAATATGGATGCCCAACGAAAGGAAAATCAAAATCACAAGAGATGTCAGAGTTTTAAACAAAAAATTCTATGACTCAAAGGAGAGAAGAGGAGAAAACATTATAGTAATAGATGATCAACATAATGAGGACAATAAAGAAGTTATTAATGAGGAAAATGTTGATGAAATAACTCTTCCAGCTCCACCTGTTCCAGTTCAAGACCTTGTAGAACTCTCAGACCAAGAAGAGCAAGATCCAGCTGAAGACCAAGTACATTCAAGGCCAAAACGCAACAGGAAACTTCCAATTTGGATGTCAGATTATGATGTGTCAGTCTATTGTGATGTTAAAGATGCATTAGAAGGAGGTGATGGAGAAGCATGGCAAAAAGCTATGAAAGAAGAAATAAAATCTCACTTAAAAAATGATACGTGGGAAATTGTAGATCGAGAAGATGGTGACAATGTGATAGGTAGCAGAATGGTATTAAAAAATAAATATAAAGCCAATGGGGAGCTAGAGAGAAGGAAAGCTCGTCTTGTTGCAAAAGGTTTTGCTCAGCGCCCGGGAATTGACTTTGTTGAAACCTATGCTCCTGTTGCAAAACTAAGCTCAATTAGAGTTCTTCTTGGAGTGGCACTTAATCAAGACATGAAAGTCACTCAAATGGATATTTCGACTGCCTTCCTCAATGGTGAACTTGAAGAAAGAATTTTAATGCAAAAACCAGACATGTTAGAAACATTTTTGTGTGACATAATGATGGAAGAGAGCCACAACAAAGATCACTCTACATTTCTCAAAGCTAAGAAGATGCTAGAAAAGCTTCGAAAATCTGATAATGACAAAGTATGCCTACTTAAAAGAGCTGTTTATGGCTTAAAACAAGCCGGTAGGCAATGGTTTAAAAGGTTAGACTTGAAACTAAAGCAATTGGGTTTCGTTCCCTCACAAGCTGACCCTTGTATATACACATCTACTACTACTACTAAAGGGCGGGAACAAACGTTGATAGCCATATATGTAGATGACATTATAGTGGCATCAAGAAGTCAGCAACAGCTGAATGATTTAAAGCAAGAACTAACTAAATCCTTTGATATGCGAGACCTTGGAGAACTACATTATTGTTTAGGAATCGAGTTTTGCCACAATAATGGTATGATTTCAGCATCGCAAACTCGATACATTGAAGAACTTCTCAAAGAATACAGCATGAGTGACTGTAAACCTGTTGCAACTCCAATGGTACCTGGCATGAAGTTACAGAAGAATCCTGGAAATACCGAAAAATATCCCTATCAAAACTTGATTGGTTCACTTATGTATCTGTCTGTGGCTACTAGGCCAGACATAACACACACAGTCAGCTTCTTAAGTCAATACAACACCTGTTTTGGGAAAGAGCATTGGCTGGCTGCCAAAAGAGTCTTGCGCTACTTAAAGGGAACCAAAAATCTCGCACTGGTTTTCAAGAAAACTAATAAACCACTTATTGGGATGGCAGATGCTGATTGGGCAACTGGAGAAGATAGAAGATCTTATTCAGGATACTGTTTCCAGTTTGCAGCGACTTCCATCAGCTGGGAATCAAGAAAACAGAGAACTGTGGCTCTGTCTACAGCGGAAGCAGAATATATGTCATTGACAGAGGCAGCAAAAGAAGCAATACACTTAAAACAGTTACTACACGACATGGGTGTTCCTCACCAGTCAATTGAAATACTTAATGACAATTTGTCTGCACAACATTTGACTAAGAATAACATCGTAAGCTCAAAGTCCAAACACATCAGCATTAGAGAACACTTTATTAGAGAAAAGGTACAAGCCGGAGACATCATCATCAACTACAAGCCAACCGAGACTTTGGAAGCTGATGTTCTCACCAAGGCATTGGCCTCTCCCAGGCATAGTCAACTAGTATGTGCTCTTGGGCTTGGACAACGATTCTGACGAGTGAGGGGGAGTGTTGAAATAAGACTATACAATGAATAATTAATCACTCGTCAAAGACTTATGTGCATTTTATTCCTCTATGATTTTGTTTATCATTGTTGCTCACGTTGCTATGCCTGAAAAATGTATCAATAAACTGATTAGATAAGTTCTTACGATATAATTATTCTTTGAATTACTATAAGTCTTATACGCTTTTTAACCCTACCAAAGATAGGCGTATTACTAATAAGTGTCAAGAGTTTGCTTTGTCTCTTCATTAGAATGTTCATGAAGTGTTTAACAAATCTAATTACACTTAGCATACTATAATACCGATTTATAATTCCCTTTAATGTGAATTATTTACTTCACAATGATAGTTTTTTATTATTAAAAAAGTTTAAGGGGAAATTAGTAAAAAGGTTTTCTTGCTAACAATTTATCTTGATTTAGTTAATTTCAGTACTAAACAATTTGAAGGTTTTATTGTTTTATTCTATTTTATAATAACCTTATTCTGCTAGTATATTAGCTATTAGAATGATAAATTCATTATTATTATTAACACTAATGCAATCATGAAATAAGCCAATGATTAGTAGAAGTTTAGCAGTGGTTCCCTAATTGATTTTTGAAGGACCTTAGCAAAGTTCCAAAAAATGTTTAAAGTTTACAAAATAAATAAATACATAATTACAAGTTAAAATTGTAAGCCTGTATATAAAATTTGTCATCTAATGGGTATAGTGTTATATCTAATAAGACATTATAAAAAATAAGAGGCGTTTCCTTATTTTACAAACAGAACCGAGTCATTGACCTTTTCACACAATTAAAAACATTATTCCCATGCATGTTCACTATACATTTTCAATATCGTATTATATAGTTTTAAAATCTTCAATTATTAATAATAATAAATAGTTAGGCCCTATACCTTCTGATAATACACACACAAGTTGTCAAAATTATGACCAAATCTCCAGAGCAATGATTTAAACGTTTAACTGATGTGCATCAATGAGTTTTACTTAACACAATAATACTTCTCTTGAATGACACTAGGGCTATATTTAAAATCGATTGCTATCTGTAGCAAGAATGAGAAATATGTATTGTAGCCATTACGGCTTCAATGTCGACTTAACATATTACAAACAAAATGTTCGAGTCACCTGCCACTAAATAATATTATAATTATTATTTAAACAATTTCAAATATACATAGTTTAATTTCAAGAATAAAATATATTATTAAAAGAACTTTAGAAGTTGGAAGAATATGTTTCCGTGTGGATCCGTTACATAATATACTTTGTTTCCTTTCTAACAAGGTATTATTATAAGAATACCCAAATTGGAAGGAAGGTCATAAACAATAAAAAAAATTATTAACGCTTTCACTGTAACCATAGATATCATTTAAAGCATTTCCAACACTGATACATTTTTTTTATAAATACAATATTGATATTTAATAATAATACTAATACTATTATTAAATTGTTCAGATATACATTTGTAAATGGTATTTAATATTTCTCCATATGTTGCCAAAGTTTCTTGTCATACCTACCAAGAAATATAATTTCTAAACTTTAAATTTAGAAACAATTTATGCTTAAGAAAATCTATGTATAAAGGCCCGTCTACAACCAAACGCACCCGCTTGTCGGACTCGTAACTACGCAATAACGTAATTTTTTCTGTCTACAATAGCTTACGCAAACACAATCGTATGTCGGAACTGTCGGACCAGCTTGTCGGGAGGAGATGAACATTGTCCATCTCTTACGTTTATGTAGTTGCGTTGGCTTGTGCCAATAACAAACCAATATGGATGTACTACTAAAATCAAATAATATATGAAGTTATTTAGTCTATGACAACAACGCTTGGAAATGTATAGTAATAAATACAGTATTTTCAATTAAAATCATGTGTATTTAACCATTTAAATATTTTTTAAATATTTATTACTTATTTGAAAACATTAATATGAATTTGACTTTTATAGTTATCATTGATGTTTGTTCCTATTGGTTGAAATTACGTTTTACGACTTTTCATTGTAGACAGTCTATTTTGTAATTTAATAAAAGCGTAATTACGCGTGCATTTGCGATTGCGTTGATGCGAGTCCGACAAGCGGGTATGTTGGTTGTAGATGGGCCATAATAAGGTGAGCTGAATGGAATTAGCTCAAGATAGCGATAGGTGGCGTACTTTCGTAAGTGCTGTAATTATCTTTCGAGTTCCTGATCAATAGATTAAGTAATAATTTATTTGGTCCTTCAATTATGAAAAAAGCACATAAGGCTTTCTTCAGTAATTCATTATCTAAATAGTAATTAAAAAGTAAGTCCTTTTTAACAAATATTCTAGGCCAAATTAAAAACTTGAAAAACCCTAACAAACTTGTAAGAAAGTTAATTTTAGAGGTGGTTGATAAGTAAATACTTGGGTTTTAGTAGTCGAATCAAACAATGCACCTTTTTCCAATAGGGGAAATTAATGTAGGCATTTATATAAAACTGTTAACCATAAAAATAAATTTAAATTTAGAGGTGTCCTATCTCTATGTATGGAAGCTGCGAGTTGCTTAAGTAATCACTGATTTATAGTTACTGCTGTAAATACATATTTATTTAGGTAATTGTGTATGTTACCCACTTAAAGTTATGTCATTTCAACAAAAAGTTATCTATATACTATGTTGGATAGACATTTTCATTTTTTCATTTATTTTAGTTATTTCACGTGTACTTTCTGAACCGACTGATATAATCAGCACACGAGAATTTATATTAGAAAAAGCTAACAATTTATCGCTCAAGAAACATCAGTCAGCCCCAGTTAGGTTTGAACGCATGAACATTGGGTCCTGAGGTGATCACTTTACCTCAAGGCCATTGAAGATGATTGGATGGATATAAACACACCCCTTGCATATGACCAAAGCGTGATGCTCAAGTTTGTCGTCGGCTTGATTCTGCGGTGATAGATCTAACGGATTATTTCAATATTCTTGTGCGTAAACATGTTTCTGGTGCATAAAACTGTTGTTTGAAAATAATTAGGTAATATATCACACTTGGGCATAGAGAAGGTATACACCAGATTTACAGACTCCATGTTAAAATGGCTGCACTTTGTGGGAGTTTGAGCCCTTCAACATGGGTATCACTAGGTAACATCAAGGGGCATTAAAAAACGTGACTTAGATGGTTTAACTGGTGATAGGACACAAATATCCATCTAGAGGCAATCGGCTGGCTTACACAAAGCTAGTTTAGGTAGAAATACATCCCCTCTTCACATAATCCTACCTCACAAAGAACATAGGCAGACTGCCCATTACGATTGCAATGGTTCCTTTATCACAAACATATTATTAAGAGTGAATATTCTGAAAATTGAAAAATGATATCTAGATGGAGTAATCCTCACTAAAAAGCATAAATAATAGCTTTGGCTATTTGATTCATAATAGTGAATAGTTTAACAGAAGTATAATTGGAAATTCTTTTATTACTGAGCATTGAAACTAGCTAACCTAAATGTCGAGTGACTCATCCTGGCTCAAGGAGCTTAGTGAATCTTCCATGAGCCTGTCGATCTGTTAAATCCTTGTCTGAATACTTAGTTGAATGATATTCATTTCAGTTTTACGAGTAATATTGTCCAATGCGAATAAAGTATTTTATAATAGATTAATAAATGTATGTATCAACCATGTGGTTTAAATTCTGTTAAGGCTACAATATATTTAAAGTTGGCTATTAGCTTGTATGTTGGTTTGAGAATAAGATAGTTAAACCATTTTATTTAAAGTTTAATATCTATAATGAACTAACGTGCTGTAGTTAAAAATTTATTACCGACAAACTGTCGAGCGCTGAACGACCAAGATTACGCATAGTGCCAGTGATGTCACATCCAGAGACTAATAGAGATAGTTGTAGTGATATCTGGTTTGTTCTTTAAGGTTCCAGATCAGCACTAGATGTTCCACCGGGCCAACGTAAGCGCTGCATTCCCCTTTCCCCTCACCTTTCCCTCTCACGTCCGTCACAAGTTAAGTGGTCAGGTCAGGACTAGATACTGACATGTTTTACCTGTTCCAGTGTGGATACTCACTATACCACCGGCTCCAGTGTAGGTAAGCGCACTATCTGTTGCAGAAGAAGACTGTCAATCTTTTCAAAATTCTGCTTTGAAATCATCATTGCTCTTTCAAAATTATCTTTTGGATTTCAATATTTTATTTAAATTGCCGATTAATTATCTCTAGACTTAAAATTACCGTGTTTTTCTTTGTTTTATTTACTTAAAATTTTTGGGTTTGTTAATTTGTGACGTTAAAATTTGGTTATTGATATGTCCGCCACTAAATTGATGGTTTAAATAACTAAAATTAATACGATGGGCTCTTATCATCCCCCCTTTTTTCTTCTTCTTCTTCTTTTGTAAGATTTATATAAACGGGAGTTGGTGGGAATCCAATAGTTAAATTACGTATTGGTCCTCGGCTATGTTGCTCCGTAGAATACTGGTAGGCACTGACCTATTTCCACGAGATCTCTGGGTGACGTCAGAGTGACATAGAGGAATAAAAGAAAAATAATATTTAATACGTTTTGTGACGTCTATACTCTGAGTTATTAATTAGATAACAAATAAAAATACAATTTTGGAGAGAAGCTTCAATATTTGTATACAATAACACACAAATCAAAATTTTATCTCCTTACAATCTACTATAATAGATTATGATGGTGATGGACAATAAATTAGCCTAAAACAAACTATTTCCAGGCATGAACTCTATATCAACAAACGTTGCAGCTCATTAAAGAAGATTATTGGCTGTTATAAGTGTTATGAATGGGCACCCTCACTACCGGGTACTGGTCAGTTACTCATCAATAGTTGCATCTAAGCCTTTTGCAACTACCAATTCACTCACAACCCCTCACATATTACCTTGAGTTCTTGTGAATATGACGGTCGTTATGGTGACTAGCTGTTTAGATAACTGTCCATCCAGGTGGTCAAAGCACACGGATTTCCACAAAGTCCAAGTTCAACGATAAAAATAGATCAAGGACACATACCTTTCCAGTGATTGTTTAGGTACCTCAGAACATGCGTCCAATCCTTTTCATGGACACTCTTGGGCTCCTTTAGACAGTTAACTTTCACCCAAGTAATAATTTCTTTGCCACGCGTTTTCTTCCCGACCTCTAGCACTCATGGACCAACTCAAGTCAAGCGTCTCTCTCAAGATAGCCCCCAACAACATCAATTTGTCCACATTTATCGCCAACTCAAACACACAAATCCTTATAACTGCACAACCACACAATTAATTTAATTAAGTAAGCTATGAATATATATACTTATTACCCAAATTACCGAATAGGTCAAGAAGACCCCATGGCTGGGGTTGGAGGTAGAAATAGAAAACGAAACGAAGGATTGACTCTTTGGAGCGCCAACCTCACATTTTCTTCCTACATGGAGGGCAGCACGTGGCGGATGTAGTCGATGACTCAGCCGAGCAAGTGAATCATTTTGGGATGGAGCATGCCATAAGAAAAATCACTTAAACTTTCAACATTTTAATGTTGAATTAGTATTTGGTATATGGCGTGGTTAAACTATCTAATATCTAGTATTCAGGCCACTAGTCGTACGCTTGTTTGTAGTTTTATCTGTTTCGATACCACTAGATGGCTTGTTTAAAATAATTTATGTATAATGGACGCTTGCCATTCCATTTATAATTTGAGGTCACTTAAATAGGTAAATTGGTTAGGTTGTCGGTTGAATACAAGGGTATGTTTTGTCATAATTATTCATGTCGTGGGTCTTTGACCATCACAGCTGTCCCTTTCATGACTACTTTAAAGAGATATCGTAAAATTATTCGAATGTCACTAGTAGCGTTGTTTTGTTAATCCTGGCCTCTAGTTAAATATTGTTCTGAAATTTATCTTGTCCCTAGGCCAATTGTGGACTAGATTGTTGCAGATTAGTAATTAACCTAGCCCATGTCCATGAGATAGCTTGTCCTATGATTAACTTGTTTTGAATTTAGGCCGTCACGTAGCGTCAGCATTTATAGTTGTTGAATTTTGCCCATTATTTATAAATAAATGTTAATATTTGCTACCCAATGCCTATTGTTTCCTCTGGGAAGATTTAAGGCTTAGGGTTTCAGGAGAAGCTGTGCCACACTGCTTTATTAGGTAGAGTGATGTAGTTGTAGGGTAATTAGGGTTAGTGTTAGGGAATCCCTCTCTATTATTTCATTGTTATGAATCTTGTACTAATACTTGCTTGTTTGCGTATGTTTCTCTCGCCGAACATGGGGCCGACTCTGAAAAATGAGAATGAGTCTATAGCCAAGCTGATTAAGACAAATGTCTAAAAGTTGAGTCGAGACCAGTTAGTTGCAAAGCCAAATAACAGGGAGGTCCCATTTTATTCCAGAGCTACGGTGGTTGAGTTGCGTACCATTGTATATGGGCAGATTGATGAGATTGGAGTAGCTCCTATTGACACTCCCATGTAAAACCTCCATTACCCGTCAGTACCTGCTGTATAGTCAGAGTAAAATTTGTATTAAGATATTGAATCGCATTACTATTTTGATGGGCAAGATCACACTGCTATATTTAATTTTCTTGTTGAAGTCTTGTTTAAAACTAGTCAGTGAGCTAGAATTTGTTTACGCTTTACTTTACTAAAACGTCTAACTCAGTTATTTTCTCGGGGGATTCAGGGTAACTTATCTTTAAGGGTGGTTACTGACCTTACTTTGCTATATTTCCAGTTATTTACAGATAAATTATACAGGGAGGTTGTGCATCATTTCCAGTCCTCCAACGAGTCTCTTGGGAATTTTATTATGTCAATAAATGAAACGGTCGACCTTATGGAACACCAGTTGGTCAATTACATTCTTGAAAACACATCTCTTACTTGACGCCGTTTTTACTAATATATCAACCATGGTCTAGAAACTTTATTTCTTGACTTCATCTATTGAGGGGGCGTTGCTATGTGTAAAGGGGTATTTACAAAACTATTCGCCACCTGTTAAGAGGAGCATTCGTACGGGTTCAAATTCTGTTTCAGTTAATATGGCCTTGTCTTTTGAGTCTGTTTATTCTGATGTTCGGAAAGAGAGCACTAAGGGTAGTAATAATGTGGGTTTTAAAGGTAGGGATTTGGCACCCCGTGATCTCTCGTGCTTTATGTGTTTCCAATGTCTCAGGCTGGGGCATGTCCAAAGATAGTGTAATTCGGGAAACTTGTAGGGCGTGACCAGGGTCGTGTTACGGACACGCTCAGGCATCTGATGTTTGTTTAGGTTTATTTGATACTGTGGCTAGTTATTCCGTTGTTTGTGAAAATTTCATACAGAAACTGATATGTAAAGCCTCGTAGTGGATTATAAGGTTATTTTTCTCATATAAATTTGTAGGTTTTATCGATCATTTTATGTTGCTCCAAACTTTCTATTCAATGTTATTTTGGATAATGATTCTTTGTATGATACTAAAGCTAGGTTAAATCCATGTCACCAGGAAGTGTCCTAAATGAGTTTATGCCGAATGAAAGTACTTAATTCACTGTTGTGGATAATCCTCGGGTTGTTTGCACAATTAATGGTGGTAGTGAGGCAATTAGCCGCGTTTTGGGTAAGTTCCCTGATGACAAGTGGGGAAAACGGGATATCTTGCCTAGTGATATTGTTGTGCAGGACAATTTACCCGTGCAATCAGCTCCTTACTCCTACGTGCCTCCTAAAATGGGGATATTTAGGAACTAATCCTTGTCCTTCAAAATAAGGGAATCATTCGTCCCTATAAATCTGCCTAAGTGAATCCTGCCTCTATTATTCCTATGAAAGGTCAACACCGTTTGGTAGCAGACTATAGGGAATTTAATAAGAAAATTGTTTTCGAACCGTAGCATATGCCCAGTAGCGAATCCGCCTTCCAACATCTAGGAGGAGCTAAATAATATTATAATTTGATAGATCTGAACGCTAGCTTTCTTCAGGGGGCAATAGCTGAACTTTCTAAGAAGTATACTGATTTTATCACTCACTTGTAGATTTACGAGTTTAACCGTGTATCCCTGGGTATAGGCTGTGGAGGGCAAGCGCTTAGTAGTGTGTCTGACTTGAAATATAAATTAGTATTTAACTATCTTGATGACATTTGCATCCCTTGAGGATCACCTCTGTCATGTTGAGACTATCTTAAACCGGCTGCTCACGGTGGGGCTGGTGGCTAACCCTGAGAAGCTGGCCTAGGTTTAAGGATCCATCCCATACTTAGCGTTTATGATTTCTGAAGGGAATCTTCTTGTTGACCCCGACCGTGTCAAACCAATTTTGGTATTTCCGTGTCCTATGAATATCAAAGGTGTGCTGCGCATTTTGGGCATGTGTGCTTACTATATTAGGTTCATCCCAAAGTTTTCAAAAATTACCAACCCTCTTAACTCTTTTAAGACGAAAGGAGCGATGTTTATGTAGGGTACAGATCAAAATAAGGCTTTCACCACTCTTAAGTGCCATCTTCTGTCTCCTACTGATTTACGTATGCCAGAATTTTATCTTCCATTTCAATTGCATGTTGACGCTTCTTCAATAGCTATTGAGGCAGTTATCTCCCAGCTGACGTCTAACGGTAACAGACCTGTTGTATTTACTAGTAGGACTCTTGAACGCGGCCGAGAAAAAATATAGTGTGTATGAAAAAGAATGACTTAGTAATATTTTTGGCAAAGAAGAATCCTCTGATTATCTTGACCTCAGGCAGTGCGACTTGTTCACGAGAAAATGGCTTTGACTTGGATGTTGAATCACCCCAAGCAACTTGGTAAGATAGGGCATTGGGTTCGGGAACTTTTTAGGTACAAGTTCACAACGCATCATATCGCAGGGAAACTTAATGTGGTGGCAGACGCGTTGTCACGCATGTCTGAGGATCATGACCTTGTAGGGAATTGTAAAGAAGTTAAGTCCCTTTGTGTCATCCACACGATCCCCGAATATTTTATTTATATTGGGAACCACCAATTGGAGGATCATTTCTCCATTCAGGTGATGGATAGGATTAAGGCAGGGGAATAGTTAAACAACCAAGATGTTCAGAAAGGGCTCATTGTTGTAAAATGAAGTATTTTATTCCCTAAAAAAACTAAGCCAATGGTGCTCAGATACTTATTTGACTGTGTGTTTGGTGGCTATTGTGGTATCCACAAAACTGAGCGTAAGATCTCTAAGGAATTATTCTGGCCAAACCTGTTTAAGGACGTCATGGATTGTATACAAAGGTGCGAGCTGTGTCAGAAGGTTAAACTCTCTTAACTCTAAAATTGGGTTCCGCTCGATCGATATAGCTAGGTTTCCTTGGGAAAAGGTTTTTATAGATATTGTTGGGCCTTTCACCTGCTCCTTTCAAGGAAATACCTCGAAATTAGTCGTGAAGGATGCTTTTTCTATGCGCGTATGGGCCCCAGGGTCATTTTAAGTGATAACAAGCCATGCATTAGGTTTAAGAAGTTTCAGGACATGTTTTAGTGGCGAAATAGGCACGTGACTACAAGCCCTTTTAACCTATTACCGAATCATGTGAAGCAATTTAACTGAAATTTGAATGTTGCGCTCACCGTTTTCCACCACCAAGACTATTCCCACTAGGAACGGGCATCTTGACTTTCTGAATTTAGCGTTAAACTCAGTGTTCCACGAGACGATTAGGACTACTCCCACCTCGGTCTTCCTTAGTAGGGACTTCATGATAGTTGTCCTCACACACCCTTTTGCTAGCTCACACAGAAAAAGTTTCACCACTACTATATAAAATAACAATATACTTATTTATTTGAGTTTAAATAAAAAGTCCTAACATCATCTCATAGTATTTTAAAACAACCCCCATACCCCCCCCCCCCTAAAGTTAACTTATCTCTACACCCGTGCCTTGGGGTGATAAACATATTTGAAAGCGAAGAAGGGGGGAAAGGAAAAGCAGGAAAGAGAGAATTGATAATATTGAATATAATAGGTACTTTGAAATTCCAATAAAAGGATAAATGCATTTGAAATTTTACAACACTGTCCAAATATTTAGATTTTTAGAAACGTGGCTTTGATTACTTAATCGACACTAACAGAAGTGAAAACGTGACCAGGAGAATTTTACCTCTGTTTGTACAAAGCAGTTTGCTTATTTCTGTGTAAATAGACTAGCTGTCAAAAAATGTATTGTAGAAAGTATTGGCAATCTATGATTTAAATGGTGATACAGTTCAAAGGAACATTCCACGAAGCCTTTTTTTCTAAATCTATTTTAACAGTTTGAGTGTGTTTAAGGATAGAGGAAGATGGAGTAATTTTATTAAACTTACCCGACCACACGATGGAAACAGTTGATGTCGAGTATGTTGTGCGACTGGATTAAAAACGAACTCAAGACAAAAGATACTTTATAATTTGTGGAAGATTAATATCCTTAGTTAGAGTTAATTAGAGCATCAAACTTCATGTAAAATTAATATCTATGGGTAAACATATGTATGACAATGTGTCATTAGATTAAGAATTAATATAGATTACCTTATTTAAAAGTACTTGCACTTAGAATAAGAAAGTTGTACAGTAGATTATTATTATTAGCACCGCGTCTTACTACCCGTACGGGTTATACGCACTGTACAGTAGAGATAAAGAATATTTTTATAGCACTTGTCACCTATCTTCAAAGCGAAATCTTCGGATCAGTAAACTTACGGTGTTTTATCTGTGTAAACTACACTCTCTACCCATTTCCCTCAACTGCACTCACGAAACATCCGGGCTTCCAAACACTCTTCCCCACTCACGAGCAACATCCTCACCCCTACTCCCCTCTCTACGAGTCCATCCACTCCTCCCTCATATTGCCGTGGCAAAGGTGGACAAGAACGGAAAGACTACGCGGCATAGTATACTTCATTCAAGGATCTTTGGAGTCCCATTTTCTCCCATCACTCCCCGGACCCTGTCACCACCGACCCCACGAAACGTGATACAATCCCCACACTATATCAACAGAAACCTCTTCCTCCAATCTCACCCCTATACGAGAGTGCTTCCTACAAATACTCCCAACCTCTAATCCTATCAGGACACATATTTGCTGCCTGAAGGATCAAAAATTGCAAGCCAAGTTCCTCGCCCAAGGATTTGACACCTTGCTTCAGACTGTACCCCTCCTACCCGCCCACAATTTTTTATTCCACCAAGCAGACATTCTTCCCCATCAACGACGGTCGTGCAGCACTTGCCAGTGCTCGTCTGCAGAGAAGAGATCCCTCCCGACGTGTAGAAACACGAGTCTTCCACTGACTCACACTTGAGCTGGTATACCATCTCTAGACTTACCGAGAAAGATGAGAACAGCCTAAGATAGTCAACAACTCGCTTAAGCACCCACCAGCATTTAACCTCCGGCTGCACAACCAACAGTTAGCTCCGGGACCCTCATCAGCCTTTCCAAGACACTTCCAATCTCACCACAAAAAGAACTAGAAAACACTCTTATACCGAAAGAGAAAACCAAAGCCGACAATAAAAGGTGGCACGCAACGTTGGGCCTCCTTCAAAAGCGGCAGAGAACAGAAGCAAGTGAACGGCAGAAGCCATCAGAGAACCCCCACAACAAACAAACAAAATAGTCAACAATTTTCCGAGCTTAGATAAACTCGGTGGCTCTACAACCACCAGAAAAATTCCCTGACGCAACCAACATCAATGCGGAAGCCCCACCTGCTCTGTAAAGGGAAAAAGAACAATCTACTGCGATAAATGCGAAGACTGGTATCATTTCCTTTGCTTAAACTGGGAAGAAAAAACTAGAATTATCACCAGCCTTCAGTTCATATGCCAATTTTATAACCAAAAAACCGCCACCAATCACACCGAACTCATATTACTCCGTCGGAAGACAATCCAACCACCCTAAATTAGCGTCATCAACCCCTCACACTACGCCTCCTAGACCTTCCTCCCAGGATTCTCAAACCTAGACCACGAAGATCCAGCCGCATTCCTCCAAAAATGTGAAACGATCCTCCAAGACAGCAACGCACCTAGAATTGTAGACAACGTTCGTGACAGAAAAATTGAGCCAGGGCACCATGCAATGGTGGACATACTATGAGAGATACTCGAACCCATGGGATGAAATTTAAAAAAGACTCCAAAGAACGATATGATTCTCCCCCAGTAAGGGTAAAGCTCCATGCAAAACTCTACGGAGAAGCACAGACGGCAGAATAATCCACCGATTGCTTCATTCTAAGAAAGATGAGCCTATATAAACGATTATTACCCACTGCCCCTGACAATCAAATCCTCCCCCTCATAAATGAGCTGCTCCATCCCAACATCCATCTATTTATCACCACCGTCTCACACACGTCAGTTGCTAGAAAGGGCTCAAGCAATACAAAAATATATACACCACTTCCCCCTTTTTTTAACGCACAATAAAAACCCCTATCTCCCGTGCCTCTTAGAAATCCCAGACCCCCTCCTTAATATCACTTCTGTTCCACCCAGCACTTCCACTGAGAATAACCGGTAATCCCCGCAAGAAGAACCACGGATCGACCCCACGATGGGCAAACCTGCAAGCCAACTCCGGGAAACCGAACTCACGGGTGAAAAAAGGCCAACTTCACCCCAGCCTCATAGGCCATACTCAGCAGTGGATCTCAACAAACTTGCCTCGAATCCCAATTCACACGCCCTCGGTAGATCTTACAGCCATTTTGGACTTCGGAGCACCCCAGAGCTTCGTTAGGACATCAACACTCGATTTTCACACGCGGAACCGGATGGCCCATGCTCCCGCCTCTGTACTACTGGCTAATAAAGGGACGGAACTAAAAGTCAGCGGAACGGAAGGTCAACTCCCTATAGAAATAGGACATACGAAAATTAACCTCACGTGCCTAACCACCGATGAATTCGTTTAAGAAATCATTCTCGGACACACGTGGCTCACCAACCAGAAGGTAATAGTGGATTAACAACGCACATTCATACTGTCCGGAAAGGACCAAAGAGAACAAACATACCGGGTCGCAAAGGGTCAGGAGAAAGTAAAAAACTTCAACTCTGCCGAAGTACAACACAACTTTCCCTCCTACAAACACAGCTCTTCTAAGTCCTTGAGCAACCTCAGAAGGCATTCGACATTTATAGCCCTCTAAATCAGACAAACTGCACGCAGCATGAAATCCATCAGAGACACGACCAGCCTATCAGAGGACTCATCTATAAGTAGTTTCTTCAAAAGAAACAAATCATCCAAGACCAAATCGAAGAAATGCTCAAAGATAATATCATAGTATTCAGCACATCGAACTACCAGGCACCAATTGTAATCGTGCGAAGAAAAAATTAAGAAAAAACCATGTTCTGCATCGACTATCGACTACTAAACGCGGCTACGGAATAAGAAAATTGCCCAAAAATTCACATCCCACAGTTTCTCCAAGAAATAGGCCACGCCAAAGTATTCAGTACCTCAAACCTCAAATCCGGGTACTGGCAGGTCCCACTAGACCCTGCTTGCCGACACCTCATCGCAATCAACACGCCCACGGAAGGAACTTCGGATCAAGGGAGCCCCTGGCATGTCCCAAAAAATGATGGGCCAACAGGTCTTGGAAGGATATCAACGGAGATTTTGTTTCGCCTACATGGACTATCTTATTTTTGGACTCTTACGAAGATCACATTGACCATCTAGACGGCTAGAAATCTACAGACTCACGGGATACACGAAGAAGTGCGAGTTCGGCAAAACCACACTAAATTACTTAGGACACGTCATCTCCCCGGACGGGAACCATCCAAATGCAGAATAGCTAAAGGTAATCCAAGACTACCCCATCCCCAAAACACGACGGCAGCTCCAACCACTCCTCGGGACGTGAAAATGGCTGCGGGAGTTTGTCACCAAAATGGCAGAGATCACCGACCTCCTCACCACCAGATTAGGGGCATCCCAGAACAAACAGTCTTTGAAAGAATAAAGGAAGTGTTCAAAAACATCCAGGCCCTGCCCCGACTCGATCCGAAGCTACCATTCTATCTTCAAACAGACGCTAGTGGTACCGGATTAGGCGCAGTATTGTATCAAGAAGTAGAAGGAAGCCGAAAGATAATCTTATATGGTAGCGCAAAACTATCCCCCACAGAGCGCCGATACCACAACAAGAAACATAACCTGGGAAATCAAACGATATTAGATATACCTAAATCAACCGTTTACCCCAAGAACGGACGCCAAGTGCCTAATGTTGCTAAACAACATGAAGGATGGCAGATCAAAGTTGACAAGGTCAACTCTGCTATTACAAGAATATAGTTTCACGCTCCAACACAGGCCAGGGAGGGAAAACTCTTCAAGACGCCCTCGAGTAACCCAGAAGAAGAGATCACGCAAGAAGACAAAGGGAATGGAACCGGATGACTCCCCCCCTCCACACAAGCCACTCCGTTTGCTTCACTCGCTTTACCCCCTCCCCTCTCTCTCCAAAGCCACTCCACCTCCTTCGCCTACCCTGTACTCCTTCATTACCAGAGACGGTCATCACCACTCAGCGTACAAACCCCAGCATCCAGGACCAACAGAGAAGGATAGAATAATGCAGAAAGATTCCAGTCGAACGACGATCCAAGCAAGAAGAACTCTACGCCACGATATTCTCCCACCAAGACGGCACGCTTCTGTACAGAACGTACCCGGTTCAAACATGGACGATAACAACCCCACACGAAACCAGAAGGGAAATTCGCCACTATTTCTAAGGTCACCCAGGAGAGAGAAACACCCTGCAAAATCTCCAAAAACAGTACTCCTCGAAAGAAGTAACCAAGGACGTAAGAAAATATGTCAAAGCTTGCCACATTTGCACCATCATGAAAACATCAGGAAGAACGAAGACGCCCTAGAAAGCCAAAGAGGCTACCTCACCATGGAAGGATGTCGCGCTAGACCTCTTGGGTCAACCAAAGAGAATAGATTTATCTTCATTACCGACATTTTCTCTTGGAGGACAGAGGCATTCCCCCTCTTCAAATTCAACACCCCTCAAATTAAACGAGTCTTGAAGCAAAAGAACATCCCCAGGTGGGGATACCCGGCAGTAATTTTTACGCACAACAGCCCACAATTCCGCTCTTCTGGATGAAAGTAGCTCTACAGAGATTGGAGAATCAAACGATGGACCACAGCCGCGTACCACCCAGGGTAAATCCGGTAGAGCGAATTAATCAAGAACTAAAGGTGGGAATCCATACGTACTTCCAAGGAAAGGTCCATCGGCAATGGGCTAGAGCGTTTCCCCAGATCCTTTTCCTGCTCCGAAACAGAAGAAATGAGGCCACATGGTTCGCCCCAAGAGAACTATACTTCTCGGAAACTTACTCCGATGACCGGAAGACTGGAATTTTGAAGAAGCCAACACGACACCTCCCATACAGACGGGCGAGCAAAAGGGACAACGAATCCACAGGATCGCCGTACAGCAAGCGGAAGCGGTGATAAAAAAAAAGTACCATAATCAGTACTTAAACAAAGGACCCACAGTCACAAGGGACTCATTAACGGTAGAAGCCAGCATACTGATAAGGAACCCTCCACTGTTCAACGCCATCTTAATAATCCACGCCGTGTTCTGTCTGAAATGGTCTGGGCCCTACACCATACAAAGTCAGTGCGGACAAAACCTGTACAAGCTGCGAGAAGACTCCAACCCACAAGCGGCTGAGGTCAAAGCCTACCGGGATTAGCTGCAGCCGAGACAACCCCCTACTGTAGAAGACAAAGTGCGGACGGTAATTGCAACACCAAAGTGACAACAAGTGTTTAGTGAAGTGTAATGCGATTGTAAGATTTAGCAGGGGGGAATTGTTACACGAGGCAGCCAGCCTCGAGATGACCATAGCACAAACCAAGGTCAGCCCAGAATTAATACTAGTGGTGAGATCTCTACACAGGTGGAAGAACCAACAAAATCTCCAACCCTCCACGAAACCCCAGAAGCGAGTGAGCCACTGGGGAGGTACCTTACCCCTCCTTTAGAATGTGGAACAATGGACTAAAACAAACTCAAGTACAAATACACTTTAATTAAGGATATTATTATTATTAGCAGCGGAGCGTATTACTACCTGTTCAGCGCTCATGGAACATCTGATCTGCCAAACTCTTTTTCCCACTCACCAGCAACATCCTCACACCTACTCCCCTCTCTATGAGTCCATCCACTCCTTCCTCATATTGCCATGGCAAAGGTGGACAAGAACGGTAAGACCGCACGGCACAGTATACTTTATTCAAGAGTCTCTGGCGTCCCGTTTTCTCTCATCGCTCCCCAGACACTGCCACTGCCAGCCCTACGAAATGTGATACATCCCACCTCACACTATCAGCAGAAACCTTATTCTCCCCTCTCACCCCTGTATGATAGTGCTTCCTACAAATACTCCCAACCTCTGACCCTAGGAGGACACAAATTCACTCACTGCCTGTAGGATCAAAAATTTCAAGCCAAGTTCCTCACCCAAGGATTTGACACCTTGCCTTCGATAGCACCCTTCCTACCCATCCACCACCATTTTTTATGTCACCAAGCAGACGACCTCCCCCACCAATAACGGTCGTACAACATCTCCCAGTGCTCGTACTGCTAAGAGGAGATCCCTCCCGACGTGTGGAAACATTCATCCTCCGCCGACTCACACTTAAGCTGGTATACCATCTCCCGCCTTACCGAGAAAGAAAAGAACAGACTAAGACATCTGTCAGCTCACCCAACCTCTCGCCAGTATTTAACCTCCGGCCGCACAACCAACCAGCCGGCTCCAGAACTCTCATCAGTCTATTCAAGAAACTTCCAATCTAAACAAAAAAAGAACTAGTAAATACTCTAATACCGACTGAGAAAACCAAAACCGGCGTCTTACTACCCGGCCAGTCTATTCACAACTTCTAAAACACAAAGAAGAGGTTGTAAAACAATCAGAACAAACAGTACTTTGAAATTTATGTGTTTAAAAGAAGTCACATGTTAACATACATAAACAATTACTGATGACTGGACTGGTACATTAAGCACCAGTAGCAAGTTGGATGTCTGTATGATGGACACTAGCTAGTAAATTAACTCTTTCGATTGCACATCTATAATGGATTCGTGTGGAAAAAGCACCCCAGCTTTTTATTATTTTTATAAGGTTATAAAAGAAACATCACCAAACCCCTATTTATGAAATGATCTTTCAGATTGTTCTATTATTTTTATCTGCATATACTATATATACAGAGGGGAATGTTCTCGTTCTAGTGAAACATTACACTCCCACCTTATTTATAGATTAATGCCAGAAATAGAGTAAATCTGGAAAAAGAATCAAATCCCATTGTGGTACTTTTAATTATAGAAGGCAGAGCCAATGACATCAACTCACAGCACAAAAAGGGTAGTGGAACAAGGGTCTTGCAGAACCATAAACAAAACTGCTACAATCCAACTTTGACTTTATCAAGTTTTTCCCTAACAACAGCCCAAGGGTGATCACTGACGAGGATTCCAAATATTAAAGATTAGAAAGTCAGATGTACAAAATATCTACATTTCAGATCTTTAATGTGTGATGGAATCCACGTTCATTTTAAATCAAATTAAAGCCCCTAGTACCCAACTATTGATGATATGGGTAAAACAACTTTATTCAAACACTCATGAGGGGCAGGGTGTAACCCAAGCAGTACATGGTAGTAGGCAAACATTGTTTGATCCGGATAAAAGTGATAACCAATACACAAAACATCCATAGTCTAATCACCGCAAGTTGTGAAAAGTTTTAATATTCGATGCTACAAGCTGCTATGATACTTTATTTACCATGTACTGTACACCGAGGGACCAGGGTTTGTCTACATACCCCTGGCTGTGATGAGTGTCCTGCCTGAAATTCCATCACGGTGATAAATATCTATAACATTTATATTTGCCTTTAAATTCCATCAAGGGTATTTTCAAAATTCCCTTTGGTATTAAAATTTTGTTTGTTCACTGTAATAAGTGTAATAAGAGATATCAATCACTTAATGGGAATCCGACACCTTATCTCAGTCGGTAGCTGCCTGCCTACTGAGATAAGGGTCCTGGGCTCAATTCCCGGCATGGCCAAAAATTTATCATTGATGAAAATATAGGTTTAACCTTCACAATGATAAATCGACAGCCGGGAACTGAATGTTGTGCCTTTCCTAGTCTTAGGTTGGATTATAAGTCATATGAAGCTACAACAGGCTTAGCAAGCTGGTGGTGGAAAATATATGGCTTGAATAAAAAACTGACATAGGCTACAGGATGAAAACAATAATGGATGTAGCTAACTTAATTGGAATATGTTTTGTCAAGGGTCTATAAACAATGTTTTTGTAACCCTATCCCGTTTTTTTTATTTTCATTTTACAATGAACAGGCTATTTAAATTGATACCCTTGGGGTATTATTATTAACATGCCTGATTTTGTAATAAAATATTGTTTGTCTTTCAATGTTTCTCAATTTTACTCATTAGAGGTACAGTTGAATTTGCTGTTTAGCCCCATAGTAAAACTACAGTAAATAATGTAGTAATCGTGCAATAATTGACGGTTATTGGTGAAGATTCGTAAGTTTCGAAGCCAGAATATTTTTGAAACAAAGCCAAAGCTGATATTTGTTTACAAGACAAGTCAAAGTTTCTAGCACTCCTACTTAAAATATTGCCTTGAAGTACCCCCTTCTCGTGTTTAAAATCGTCAGGTAAGGAGCCGTATGCAAGAATTTGACTAAGTGGACACTAGCGTGGGTTTGTTTGTGTCATTATAGGTTAAAAGGTGGAGCGACAGTGTGCTCGGGACTACACTATCAGTCCACTAAGAATTCACTAACGTTCTTGTATACCACCCAAGGTGTTACTCCCCATCACCCGGAAGTGTGTATCTGGCATAAAATTAGATTTATAAACAAGGAGGTTCCTGCTAAAGTCCTAACTAAAAAGGAGTTCCAATATTCTATACTGTCAGAAGGTCTCCTAATCAAAGGGAAACAGCCAGAGTATGCTGTTTATGGAGAAAGGTACAACACACTTTATTAACAAGACGCAAAAGATGACCAACTATAAATAGGTAACAGTGAAAACCATACTGAACATTAAATAAAATGTCATGATATTTTAAAAACCAACCTTACACACAATCAGTAACAAGAATATTAATAACAAACTTAAAACATTTAATATAAATTTTTAATGCATCATATTTGATTATTTACATAATGAGACAGTAATATATAGATTTTTTCCTCTCTTTTAAGTGTGACAGGGAAAACAAGATGAATGTGTAAAGTATAAACTATGTTACTGTTTTAACTATGCAAGACATATTACATTTGTTCTTTACTGTAGCCTCTTGCTGCAACTATATAACAACAATTATGCAAAAATAAGATGTTTGTTAAAAAATCCTGTAGTCAGTAATGGGATCAATAACCTGGTCAGGAAAAAGAGCAGTAGTGTGAGTCGCCGCCCCAACACAATAGCGCCATAAAAGCTTTTAGATGGGGTTGTGTGCTTCCCTTGTTTTGACCACACAAGGTAAAGCTAAAGGTAGAGTTGTCCTTTATGACAGAGCTAAGAAAATGATATTGTGAATTTACAATAATCTGTTGATGGCCACTCTCCCGCTATCCAAGATATGTGGCGTGTATTAAAATCACTATAGTAAATAGTAATTTAAATATATACAGTTTTATTAAATTAACCAACACAACAATATGATGCCTACAAAAACAATAAATTAAAAAATAAACATTGATTCCATGCCAACCTCACTTCTGCGCTAAGCCATTGGGGTCATATACAGGCTGGTTAGCACTCTTTCATATATACAATTTTAAAGTACAACTAGTTGCAATTTGAGAGAAAGGACAAGCTCAAAAGCTCTGTGAGAGTAGAGTGATGAAACTGTTAGACTGCACCAATATAGTTGAGAAATGTGGTCCTTAGTTCATGTTTTACTTGATAACACAGGTGTTACTTTGCAAGCAGCATCCAGGGAAATACATCGACATGTACAAGCCGTCACCGGACACTCTAAATGCTCACTAGAAAAAATGAAATGTGGCATTTAGCATAGCACTACAGTTACCTTAATATGTGTGATGGGAGTAAATTTCCAGATGATTATATGGACAAACTGTAATGGCAAATACAAACATACCTGAACCAATGAGTCATGTGCGCTGCATGGCCACCGTGGCGACAAGATTGACACCACGTGAACCAAGTGCCAAACTCTGCCAGTTTGGCTGAGGAGGAGCCTGACCGTCCGTTACTGTTGTTCATTGGCAGATACTGGCCTGAAGGGGTACCCATATATACAAGGCAGATGGCACAACGTGGCAGTGGCTTACGGCACTGAGGGCAGGATGACATCTGTGCATGGCAACATATAAATATGTACCGGTAATATGCTACTAACAAAGCAAACTTAAATTCAGTTACCTATTGTCTTTTAAAATTAACTATTTAGTTTGTTACATTAGTAGAAGGATTATGGGATTGCACTAGAAATATTTCAAATTTATTTTCTGTAAGAGATCCAATTATAAATCATAGGTGAAAACAAAAATAAAATATATATATATATATATAAAATCACAAAAATTTGAATTTTTAAATATATTTTATATATTTATAGCCTACAACTTTTGTTCAATTAGACAAAAGTAAATAGTGAGTAACAATTTGTAGTGAAATAATATATTCAAACATAATCAAATTAATTAAACTCAGAAGCAAAATGAGTTCAACCAGTTACTAAGATTCAACTTGAACTCTAATTTTTTAGTACTCCCACACCCCTAAAAATAATTTATCATCACTTATATACTATAACTTAATCATATGAAAATTTTTACTTTTAAGGTATATTACCTTCAATTTCTGTGAGGTACCGCCAAGACGAGCTAGAGCAGTTCTGTTTCGATTCATTCCATTCATTTGTGCCGAGACACTTTTTCCACAGAAGTTACATGACACAAACACCTGTTGGGCTGGTTTCTCACTAGGACTATATGCTGACATAGCAATGTCAAACTGTGCGCGCTGCTTCCACAGTCGCCATACGTTCAACAGAGTTCGGTAACTGGAACAATAACTTCATTTAAAAACAGCTGCAACACTAAAATTAAGTGTTCACAGGCCAAAGTTATTTTTATTTAACTCAACCTTAAACAAAATTGAATTGAAACTGTATTATGTAAATAGAAAACAAACATGTTAAAATTGTGTAAACATTAAAAAAATAAAAATGATACTCATACAAAAAAGTTTTCTATTTGAAATGAAAATAACATTAACACATATATTAAAATGTATTATTAATCTTTATGTTAAGAGATATCATAAACAAGTTAAAAAACACACAAGTGTCCACAGCTTGGATTTGAGCCTATCTGTTTGTTTAGGTTTTTCAAGAACAACTTATGGCTCTGACTCAAGAGTCGAGGGTGGATGTTAATTGTGATGTCTTTGTCTGAATGATTCATTTATTTCTTTTTTCCCACCCTACTTTGTGACTGGCATTTTCTACCTCATAGAAAGTAATATTTTTTTTGATTATCTAGTGTGTTAAAAGTACTTTTTTTTTTCACGTGGCCGTTTTTGAGCGGACAAGTAACAATGGTCTTAGCCCTGGAAGACTTACTACCAAGTGAGTTCTTGAGAGCAGAGTGGATATATTTCAGTGTTTTAGAAGGGGAACTTTTTTTTTGGAGGTCATCATTTTATCATATTTACTCATTTGAAAGGGCTTCTGACCAATTTATAAAGTGCACAATTCCCCTTAAGTTCATCCTATAATTATTATTGGTTCTAAACACCAATAAACAGTATTAGAGATTCAAAACAAATTTCACCTGGAAAATTGGGAGAAAAAAAATTAGTTTTGAATCAGAAATGTTATCAAATTCTCGTATTTCCTTAAGGATTCAAGGGTCCATTACTAGTTATATGTAATGTTTGCCAAGTGTGAAAGAGATGAGAGCGTACTTTGAGATCCACTCTTGTATGAGTTGACTTTGCACCAGATTCCCCGGGAATACCCGCATTCCCAGCAAACTCACACTCTGAACATCTCCAGTAATATCCAGGTAGTTCTGTAACAACTCAACTCCATCGCTGTTGGCTCCTTCAACAGAAAAACAAAATGATTTATTATACAAGAATGACTCAACACTGGAGCAATAATTTCATTTACACAAATGTAGGCAATTAAAATTGACACATTGTAATACAAGCCAACACCTTAGCTCAGTCGGTAGTATGTTTGTCTACTGAGTTAAGGGTCCCTGGTTCAATTCCCGGTATGGCCGAAAATTTATTATTGATGAAAATATGGGTTTACCCTTTTACATTGATAAATTAACGGCTGAGGACTGGATGTTGTGCCTGTTCTAGTCTTAAGTTAGATTATAAGGTATATTAAGCTAGGACAGGCCTAGCATGCCGGTAGTGGAAAATATATGGCTTGAATAAAAAACTGACACAGATCACGGGCTGGAAACAGTAATGGATGTAAAAAAAATATTGAAATGCAATCTGGAACCTCTGGTAAAACTTCAAATTGTGAAAACAATGCATTATCACATTTAAGAGAAGTGCTTTACCTAAGTGGTTAACTTAACTGAACAAGTGTGTTAGATCAAATTTATTCTAAATAGTGATTAAGACTTAAAATAAAAAGTATATTTTGTAGGGTCAACCACCAATAAATAATAACTATAAGAGGACATTAGAGGAAATTTTTTAGGAATACTATTGAATCCATATAAGTTAGCTTATTTAAATTTGAAAAGGTTCTAACATGATACAAACATGCCATCTATCCTTATTATATGACCACTAAATACTGGATAAATGATTAAACCCTTTAGAGCATCGTCTTCTAGTCCCCTTGATCAACAAAGTGCAAGACCGGGCCGTTTTCATCGTGTATAGTTTCGGCTAGAAGACAACTCAGCAGGAGTCAATATTACTGGACACAGACACACCAAGGAGCAAGACTAGGTACACTAAATGGAGTATAGTTTCTTCTAGCAGCCAACATATTTGCCAGACATAAGAGATGCTGTAGCTCACTATGATGTCCCTTGTATACATATTGAAGGCCCTTCTCCTAACAGTGTCAGGATTCTAGAACAAGTACACATTCAAAAAACACTAATCACCCCTTAGCCCTTGGAGTGCCAAGCTATTTTCTGAAAAATACATGATTTTTTTAAAATTTTAATAGCTTATTAGTCTTTGAACATCTTGCACTTAAATTTTTACATAAACTAACTAATATGCTTACCAATCCGATTATATAATTATACACATACTGTTTTAATTTTTGGATATATTTAAAAAAAATCCCTAGGCAAGATATTAAAAAAAAAATTACTGTATTATTTAACATTAATTTTTAAGCTTAGAAAATGTAAATAGCTTGAAATAGAATAAATCACTGGAAAGTACATAAGAAACCGGGTAAATAACAAAGTTTACAAAAAAGACTAACTTTAGATTTTATGCTATAATTGGGTTATGCATAGCAGTTGTTTTAGTGACCATCAACTTTAGAAGGGTTATAGTAAAATAAGATTTAAAATAAATAATTGGCTTGGAATCAGAAGGGGAGGGGACTTCAAACCTGGTACTTCTGCATAAATATGAAGAGATTGTGGTGGATTATCCTGATCTTCAAGAGTTATTTCATCCCTATAGGAATCACTTGTACTTACACTCGCCTTATCAATGTCAGCTGTCACTCCTACTTGTTCCAATCTTTCACTTTCCTTAGAATATAACTCCTGTTCAGTTTCATTATTTACGAATTAAAAAATCAATGCTTTCATAAATCACTAACAAAATAATCAGTCTCGCTTGAGCTGTCAATAAATATTGCAAGTATTTAGTGTTATGAATCACAGCTTTCTTCTTAGTATCCATGTTTACAAACAAGGCCAAAGATAAAACTCGGTAAATTATAAAATAATTTTAGTGTTCGATAGATCGAAACTCTACATGCAAAGACAAAAAAAAAATAGCTTGAACATATGATAATGCAGTGGAAATAAAATCTACTCTATATGTTGACTCAATACTTAACTAAGAGCTCGAAAACATGGAATCGCTGTGAGCGATGCTGGCAATTTTATCAAATATTTCGCGCATCGCTCTGAGTGACGTTGGCACTCAAAGGGTTAATATCAACTTCTGTGACAATCCTCTCTTCTGGTGGCAGTTAACATGCTCCTCAAAAACTTCATTCCCATAGCCTCCATTTTAATTATTTCGCTTTCATCCAAAGTCCAAGTTTCCGCTGCATACATATCTATGGATATGAAGTTTGCTCTATGCAACACTTTCTTACACTTTAGAGACACTTCTTTTTCCATAATAGGTCTTAGAAAACCATAGAAAACCTTTCCCTGCCGCCCTCGTCTCATTATATCTTTTCTGCTGCCCCCTTTTGCCTCAATCACACTAACAAGATATTTATGCTCTTTGCTTCTTTCAACTTGACTCCATCCAGTTCTATCACCTTTCTTGGCTTTGTTCTCTGCATTGACATCACCAACACTTTACTTTTCAACATATTTAATTTCATTTCACACTTTTTCACCTCTTCATTTCATTCCTGCAACTGGTCTTGTACTTCCTCTTCCTTTAACCCCACCCTCCCTTCGATCAAACCATCTGGAAACACCTTTGCTTTTATTTTCTACTCATCCAGTTTCTTTGCCACTCTATTCACTATCATTTCCATCACCAATGCAAATAAAAATGGTGAGTTGGCACTTCCCTGCTTGACTCCATTTTTTTAATTGGAACCACTCTGTCTATCCTCTCTTCGTCTTTACACAGCTCACATTATTACCATACATCTTTCTTAATCTCATTGCCACTCCTATTTCTACTCCTGTCTCTTCCAGTGCTTTACATATTTTCTTTTTATCCACACTATCATAGGCCTTTTCTATTTTCATAAATACCATTACCAGATCCTTACCAAATTCATATCTCTTTTCCATCAACTGTCTAATTCCAAATATTAAAGCTAACGTCATCCTCTTCTCTCTGCACCCATGTTGCTCCTCTCTCCATCTTCCTTTCATGCTTTTCCTCATTCTCTTTTCCATAATCTTTTCGTAAATTTTCACGCATGCCTTTATAATTTTCACACCTCTTCCTATCCCCTTTCTTGAATATTGGTAATATAATATTGTTTGTCCAATCCTCTGGCCCTTTCTTCTCCCTCCGTTATCATTTTCACCGTGAGTTCGTCCATTCCTGGTGCCTTTCCCTTCCTCGTCCTCTTCTACCTCCTTCCAGGTTATGTCTGCTACTTCTACCTCCATCTCTCTGTCCATTTCCTTCTCTTCTTCTTCCTTTCATACCAATCCTTCCCGCTCATAACCTGGACCTATGTCTTTGTGTGCCAATGCTCTAGCAGTGATCCATCCTTGTTCATCTTGTATCCAGGCCTACCTATCACTAGTTGGAACTAGAGTCTGTGTTAACTGTTGGAAGTGTCGGCCCCTCAGAGCTATCCACAATCACAACTCTTATCAGGCTTTAACACCACCAAGCAAATGTTAATGTATATGTACCATAAACTTATAAGTGAGGATTGTTCACTTAATCAGTCCCAATAATTGAATCAAATTGAGTTATGTGAAAAATGGATTTAACTCCTGCGTTCAGGTTGTTATTTTTACTAGCTGGAATTTTATTTAGTTACCAGGACCAATTCTATGGACAGCCCTCACATACTAGTTTATAATACATATGAATTAAATAAACGAGAGGGTTGCCATTCAAAACTTTTTTTTTTTTTTCATTTCCTTTTTTCTATGATGTTTGACCACCTATGCTGTCTAATGGCCAGAGAGAGTTCTTGACTACAGATCCCAAAACTCCAGGTTCAATCCTTAGCGCTTCCAGATTTTTCTGTGAAGCAGTAGTGGGTCTAGAATGGGGTCAATTCAACCTTGTGACGATAATTTAGCTACTACTTGAATAAAGAAGTAGCGCCTACAGTCTAGAAAACTGATAGTAACCGGTGAGTGGCACAATTTTGTTTTGCTTTGTGTATCTTTCAAATTTCTTGGGTGTGCTCTGTGTATGTGTTACCTGGTAGAGGGTAGTCGCACAAGACACAATATATGATTGGGTGCGAGTTAGCTTTTACAATGAGGTTCCAAACTAGGCCTTAACAGGAGGTGGGGCGGAGGAGGGGGCATGTTAAGAGGGAAACATGTCCCAGGCACCTCTAGTCTGGGGAGCACTGTCAGGCACAGAGTATACAATTATTCCTTCTTGATTTACACAATTTAACTGATCTCTATTAAGTGACCAAAATCAAGATGACTTCAACTTTACATCATCAACTCGATTCAAAACTATAACTTTTTCTCTCTCACACTTAATAATTCAGCATTAATAGTTATGAGCTAATGAATTACTAAAATGTGTTTTGTAGCAATCAACTTGACAATGTGTGGGTTCAAGTAGATGCATCACTTTAGTTTTAAGTATTTCTTATATTGTTGGATTTTTTTATAATAAAGGAAATTGATAAAACTAAAGAAAAAGGGAAAATAAACTACTAAGAATAAATTTGATTGAAGAAAGCCCACCTAGGGAAAGAGGAAAGATGTGGGAAGAATCCAATGCACAAAGGTGACAGCTTCTTCCTTTCTTCTGTCTTCTATGGTAGAAGTAGTCACACACACATTTTAACACAAATATAATTATATTTCGGCATTGTTGCCTTTATCAAACACAAAGAAGAAGAGTACAAATAACACAAACAATGGATTACTCCATTTTGAATTTTGAATTAAATTAATTAATTAATTTGTGTTTGATAAAGGCAACAATGCCGAAATATTATTATATTTGTGTTTAAAATGTGTGTGTGACTACTTCTACTATGGAAGACAGAAGAAAGGAAGAAGCTGTCACCTTTGTGCATTGGATTCTTCCCACATCTTTCCTCTTTCCCTAGGTGGGCTTTCTTCATCAAATTTATTCTTAGTAGTTTATTTTCCCTTTTTCTTTAGTTTTATCAATTTCCTTTATTATAAAATTATCTAGCCATTGGGCCACCTCATTTTTGAATTATATTGTTGGATATAAGTTTGAACTGTGTCAAGTGTATTACCATTTTATTTTAAAAATATTTATAACTGACCATCAAAATGCAACCACTATAGAATACTCTCATGGTTATCCAGGGTGGTAGAGAAAAAAATTGGTCCGGATAAAAAAAGAACAATGTCTGCACTATCAGAGCATCTGGCAAACTCAATCAATTTTTCTTTTAAAATATAATCCACTGTTGCTCACCAACATTAAGCTAATTGATAAAAGACTTCACCGGTGAGCCTTCTTAATTTTTTGTAATTACTTTAAAATTTATGTTCAATAGTAAATAAAACTCTTTTACATTTAGATATGGTCACTAATAGTTTTAAAAAATATGTAAAAACTGAACATTTATCTGTTACAAGAAACAAAAACACAAACTGACAACACATACGCAATGTGACAACACGCTTTGCCTCAAAAGTAAACAGTGGATAAGTGCAATCAAATAATAATGAGTCATTATGGTTGCCACTTTCATTTGATTTAGTGCATGCAGCTTGTTATTATGTACATTCGCCGGACAGTTATATCGTTTGATAAAGTGTACAGATGAAATATTATTATCATATTTTTTCAATTCTAAAGAGGCACATTAATTT
This sequence comes from Timema monikensis, assembly GCA_902151445.1. Taxonomy (NCBI): domain Eukaryota; kingdom Metazoa; phylum Arthropoda; class Insecta; order Phasmatodea; family Timematidae; genus Timema; species Timema monikensis. The sequence goes on along the minus strand of CABFVZ010002353.1, from coordinate 46,888 downwards.
TTCAGTAACTACAAAAAAAAAACTTTGCTTCTAGGAAAAAATATATATAAGAGATGATAAGATACAGTATATCTAAAAAGTATTTTTATTACAGAATTCTATTAAATTACAACAATAGTACATTATTTATAATTAGATATGTTATTCTTCACTTCCTTATGAATCATTATCCAAAATAAACCTGCTTCTGTGGCTGTATGGTCTAAGGTGTTATTCTTGCAATGGTCTAGACTGCAGATGATGGGGATATAAAGGTTCAAATCTTGATTGGGGGTATTGAGGGTGGTTTAAAAAAAAGGTTTTTTTCACTCTTCCTTCACACAAATGTGTATGTATAACTTAATCCCTAAAACCTTTTACGTAATTAGCACATAAGTGTATAGCTCGAAAGGGTAGTAGATGTGGTGCAAAAAATAATTAACAATTGAAAAAGAAATGTAATTATAAAATTCCATTGATTATAGATGTTTAAATTCGGAAAAAAGAGTTTCAGAATCGTCAAAATATGATTAGTAATATTTTGAAATGTTATTAAAAACAACTAATTTTTTGGTTCCACAGCCGAGTAATCGAGAGTCTACTGTATTTTGTGCAGGGAGTATTAGTGGGGAGATAAGAGAACACAATGATTATTTATTTATATTATTAGCTTGGTAAGGCACTGGTCGCATGCACAGAATTTTTTTTTATAGCTATTACTGTTTCTATCCTTTGGCCTGGGCCGGTTTTTTATTCCAGCCATATACTTTCCACTCCTGGCTTACTAGGCCTGTTGTAGCTTCATAAGCCCTATAATCTCACTTAAGACTAGGACAGTCACAACATCCAGTCCCGGGCCGTTAATTCATCACTATGAAAGGGGTAAACCCACATTTCACCAATTATAAACTACACACTATCAACTTTAAGTACCAATAATGAAATGTATTGAGTGCTTAGAATAACATTATTTAATTTCAAGAGTGATTTGTACCTGTGAGCAGCATGCCGGCCAAGTCACCCTCCTGGACAAGTTTGTTGGTAAGGTGTTTGAGATATTCACCCAGTTTCTGGTCAGATAAGAAGGTCAATGCAAAGGCAACTTGGTCCTCCACAGCCATGCCACTCTCATTCTACAAACAATTCTCAGGTGAGAGAGAGACTCTGAACTAGGGGTGGGAAAGATGAGCTCAGGTGAGAGGGAGACTCTGAACTAGGGGTGGGAAAGATGAGCTCAGGTGAGAGGGAGACTCTGAACTAGGGGTGGGAAAGATGAGCTCAGGTGAGAGGGAGACTCTGAACTAGGGGTGGGAAAGATGAGCTCAGGTGAGAGGGAGACTCTGAACTAGGGGTGGGAAAGATGAGCTCAGGTGAGAGGGAGACTCTGAACTAGGGGTGGGAAAGATGAGCTCAGGTGAGAGGGAGACTCTGAACTAGGGGTGGGAAAGATGAGCTCAGGTGAGAGGGAGACTCTGAACTAGGGGTGGGAAAGATGAGCTCAGGTGAGAGGGAGACTCTGAACTAGGGGTGGGAAAGATGAGCTCAGGTGAGAGGGAGACTCTGAACTAGGGGTGGGAAAGATGAGCTCAGGTGAGAGGGAGACTCTGAACTAGGGGTGGGAAAGATGAGCTCAGGTGAGAGGGAGACTCTGAACTAGGGGTGGGAAAGATGAGCTCAGGTGAGAGGGAGACTCTGAACTAGGGGTGGGAAAGATGAGCTCAGGTGAGAGGGAGACTCTGAACTAGGGGTGGGAAAGATGAGCTCAGGTGAGAGGGAGACTCTGAACTAGGGGTGGGAAAGATGAGCTCAGGTGAGAGGGAGACTCTGAACTAGGGGTGGGAAAGATGAGCTCAGGTGAGAGGGAGACTCTGAACTAGGGGTGGGAAAGATGAGCTCAGGTGAGAGGGAGACTCTGAACTAGGGGTGGGAAAGATGAGCTCAGGTGAGAGGGAGACTCTGAACTAGGGGTGGGAAAGATGAGCTCAGGTGAGAGGGAGACTCTGAACTAGGGGTGGGAAAGATGAGCTCAGGTGAGAGGGAGACTCTGAACTAGGGGTGGGAAAGATGAGCTCAGGTGAGAGGGAGACTCTGAACTAGGGGTGGGAAAGATGAGCTCAGGTGAGAGGGAGACTCTGAACTAGGGGTGGGAAAGATGAGCTCAGGTGAGAGGGAGACTCTGAACTAGGGGTGGGAAAGATGAGCTCAGGTGAGAGGGAGACTCTGAACTAGGGGTGGGAAAGATGAGCTCAGGTGAGAGGGAGACTCTGAACTAGGGGTGGGAAAGATGAGCTCAGGTGAGAGGGAGACTCTGAACTAGGGGTGGGAAAGATGAGCTCAGGTGAGAGGGAGACTCTGAACTAGGGGTGGGAAAGATGAGCTCAGGTGAGAGGGAGACTCTGAACTAGGGGTGGGAAAGATGAGCTCAGGTGAGAGGGAGACTCTGAACTAGGGGTGGGAAAGATGATCTCAGGTGAGAGGGAGACTCTGAACTAGGGGTGGGAAAGATGAGCTCAGGTGAGAGGGAGACTCTGAACTAGGTAGGGGTGGGAAAGGATATCTTGTTGGATTTAGGTCAGTATCAGAAAAACATGTGCATGTATTTATTTGAAGCAAAATCTGGAATAGGACTTTTAAAAGATTGAAATTTTTGATGATTTCATCAGATAAATAAAATTCAATGTGGTTATAATTTTTCATAATTAGAAATAAAAGATCCAAAATTGAATTTTTATCAAATAGTGCCAACAAAATTAATATGCCAATAAACTAATAATATTATCACCTTCTATTTGCCCATAATATTATGTTCGTTTAAACATTTGCACAATTTATTTAAACAAAGTTAATAACATATTGAAACAAATACTTCTTTGAGGATAACATTCTGATATAGTGATTGTGTAAATACAAGAAAATGATACCCAGTTGATGATATGAACCCTAATCATCCAGCTTTACATGTTAACAAGCTCCTTGTCAATGTATCATTCAACTATAACCTCTCAACGTACTAGTATAATTAAGTAGTATCACCGTTTGCCACAAGAGTACACTGCACATTGACAAAGAAATTCTGGATAGGTCAGTTGGGATAGTGGTTGGTCAACCAGGGTAAAATTTCCTATCAGGATGTCATTTTTATTCAATGTTAGATTGTTTGTAAGTTTGTCGAGCCTGGATTTCTTGGTTTCTATACCTTTTATATTAGGCATGCTAACTTTAGTTTTTATGCCACTGTGTATATTCACTTGATTTCAGGAAATTAAATGTGCTTTAATGTGTACCTCCAGAAGCTATTTAGAGTTGTCTTAGACTAATTATCATCACCATCACTAACATCAACTGTTTCCAGTCTGTGGATATGTCAGTTTAATAAAATTACTCTATATTCCTCTATCTTTCCACCATTCTTCTCCTCTCACTTGAACACTTTCTGTTATCTGCTCCTCCCACCCTTTTCTTGGCCTCCCTCGTGATCTTATTCCTACATACTTCATTTCCAACATTCTCTTTCGCATCCTCTCCTTCTCAATCCTCACTATGTGTTCATACCATCTCAGTCTTGCTTCCTCTACTATCTCATGTACTCCATGTATCCCAGCTCTTCCCTGGATAATGTCATACCTTGTTTCTACTCGCGACAGCTAACATGCTCCTCACAAACTTCAGTTATCCAGACAGTTGTTGAATATCTGTCAAAGGTGTCCTAGAATTTAATGACAACTTTTCCTCTTCGTTTAAAAAGTTTGTCCTCTAATGCCGCTATGCTCATGACAGATATTTAACAACTGTTGATATCACCATGTGAAGAAAATTATCCTAAATGTTGCTACTGGAGTAATATTTTATTTATTTTATACAAAAAAATTGTTTTGCTACAAAAACTGCAAAAACAATTATCTTTTCCCGCGTCCCTTACATCCCCACCTTAAAAATCAAAATAATTCTGTTTTTGAAAACACTACACTAGTTGAGTTGAATAAAAAACACTTCATATCCATATCTAGTGCCATCTAAGCTTCATGAAGTAATTTTGGTAACATATCTTAGAGGAGTAAGTTAATAATAAATTTTACCTTAAAAAATATTCCTTAAAAATATTAGCACTATACCACAAATACTACAAATATGAGTTTAAAAAATGCTTCATGTTGTACTAATATGAAATGTATGGCTATGAGAAAAATACTGAACTGTATTTGCAATATTTATTTTATTATCAATAAGCTAAGCTTTAATGCAATAGTAAGTGGACCCCTGCCAGGATAAAAAGAATATCCGTTATTTGGAAAAATAATTTAATTTATTTTGATAAAACTTAGTTTAAATACAGTTTAATCTATATAGACCTATGTATCCTATTGTGGATATTAAGATCTTCCTATTGGCCCTCCCCAAATACTTAGCTTAGCGCTAAGTTCTTGTGGTCCATCAAAATTTGCTCTTCCCTGCAAATGTTTTTTTCCCAAATGGGTTGCCATGTACAGAGATATGCGGACGAAGCCAAATGTGTTAATGTGAGATGTTATGATAATGACTTGGAAGATGAGCTAGAAGGTTTGGATAAGTAATAATTTATATTTCTTATGCTTCATCAAAATTTCCTTTAAAATATTGTTTCTTTATAAATGTAAGCCCACATGCTGGAATACATATAATATGTATGTTTTTTAGCCCTCATAATTTTGGTAAAATTTTGAGCATATCAGTTAAGTTCTTATAATTTTCCTTACTCACTCTCCCATAATTGCAAGTTAAAGATTATCACCAACATGTTTTATTTCTCCAGACATATGGTTTTATGGGTATTTTTAGAGTAATTTTAATGATTATATCAATGTAATTTCTATTTTGTAAATATTTCTTAGACTATATCTTTTGAATGAATTTTGTTTCCACAACTATTGTAGTAAATCTAATTATATTTCTTTTTTGAGAAATTTGTGGGTGAACTTGATATTTAAAGAGTTATTCTAGATTATACGGTGTTCACCACTTTTCACCTTTCCCTGCCTTCCTCGCACAACCCCTTGATGGCCACCATCACTTTTCTGATTCGGTACAACCTCCTCCAAACAGAACAGAATGATACCACTCACTATATCCAACCATTAAAGTGTATAAGAAACATGTTAGCGGAAACCACTATAAAGAGAGATTTCACTGTGATATAAAAATGGGAACACAATGTGTTTCAATAATCAGCCGAGTTAGTTCAGCATTGGTATGTGTTTTATGTCATGTCTGTCATGATCTTGATTGTGTGCTCTGGGGCTGTAATTGAACTAAATGGGCTTTTAAATCTCTCTCCAGGTGAATGTTGTTGCACTTTCACTTATTTATCTCATATCTAGCCTATTTAATTATCATTAATAGAACTTATGTTTAACATATCAATGAAAAAAGTAAAAACACAATCATTCATTTTGAATGTTATTTGAAAATATAAGACAGACAACTCACCAACACAGCATCGTAGTTGCCGTTCTCAGCTGTGAGGAACGCAAACATAGCTCGAAGATATGGATCAGTTAACTGCGATAAAGATTTTAAACATAATTCTCGCCACATGCTGTTACGATCGTCAGAGAAACCTGGGAATGATAAAATAGAAGATTAATAAACATTAGACCAAAATGTAAAGTATCAAAATTTTAATTATTGCAAACAAAAGTGAATATTGTATGTTATTGATATTAAGTTTTAATTAGCTCCAGCAGATGAAATTACAATGTAACACTGTAAGAATATACTGTTTGTTTGATAAATAGGTTAGGATGAAAATCTATTAAGCCCTATAAGCATTAAAAGGATAAATATTGAGGTACAAAATGTATATTTGAGAATAAAGATAAAATATTGTGACACAAAATAAGCTCACCAGATAGAGCCATTGCCACTATGTTGAGGCTGGAGACATGCCCCATTTTTATCTGGGCCTCGAACCCTCGGTTTAATATTTCGATAGATAGACGCAACTTGAGGCTGAAAACTGCAATGGCGGCTGCACGAGAGTAGGCCTCATCTGACTCCAGCCTGTCTAGAAATGCCATGAATGTGGTCTCTCGGTCAAACTTCCAGCCACAGAGTTGCAGCGCTTTTTCTCTATCGTCACTCCTAAGACAACAAAACAAAACATAGAACATGTGAAACATAGTTTTAGTCATGGATAGGGGTTTGGTAAAATGGGAGCTTTGATGATTCATTGGAGAAAGTTGAGCTTGTTAAGGTAACATTGATTAAAGTTTGTTAGTTTGCTTGGTGATACTGCTTTTAGTAAAATATCTTATTGATTTAGAAAAGATTCATTGTAAGAAACATAACATTTAGAATCAATTTGCCTAAATTGTTATGAAAAAGTAGTTTATAATTTGAGGAAAGAGACCAAAAACAAGAGGTTTATAAAATAAAACATTTAAGGAATGAACAACATATCAGCCACATACTCTATTTAAGAAATATTTCTCTTAGGATAGGCAAGTCAGTATTTATTCAGTGGCTCAACATTCCTGTACAAAACATATGTCTAACTAAGCAGTGGGCCAGTGGCACATTCCTGTACAAACAAATGCCTTAAGAAGCAATAGCACATTAAGTAGGTTCAAACATTAAGTCATTATTTGAATCAAAACCCTCATCATTAGGTTTAAAAAATAAACAACTGTCTTCTGACAGTTTGTAAGTTAGGTTGAATGAGACTATATTTATACAGTAATAGGTTACTTCACACCATTTTGGTCTAAAAATGTGAAACACACTCCCTCACTCTACAGCTTAATTGAATTAACACAAACCAAGAGTAAACCACATTAACAAAAACAAACAAAAATAGTAGGGCTGGGCTGATGCCGATAATAAATCCGATTTATCGGCCGATATTGGCACAATTGGCCCAGGATAGTCTTTTTTTTTATCGTGCAGATATTTTACGCCAATAATTCAAAATCTATAAGTATATTTTAAATTCTCAAGCTATGAACATATAATTCATAGTTCAAACAAAAATATTTAAACAAAGTCTCTTGTGCGCAAACACAAATTCTTTAATTTTACGTTAGATATTTATAATAAACAGCAAAACCAACATTATAAACAAAATAAACCATTCAATTTTATTTACCTTAAGAAGTATTTCAAATTATGAAATACTTGATAAATATATTAGAGATAAAGATTTCCTCAAGTAACAAAGTTACATTATCAAAAACAAGATTAGGTAGGCCAGTATGATTTTTTTTGCTGTGGATTTATAAAACATTAAAAATGCATCATATTATGGCTATAAGTAATGTAACTCTAACTGAATATAAGTTGTATACCAACCTAATATAAAATATTACTAAGCCTGTGTGAACCTTCGAAATTTCAAATCTTGTTAAGATTCGGATTCGATTCGAGCTTTCGAGTCTTATTATTAGGGAGATAATTTAGATTCAAAATTTTGAATCCCGTGAAACTTCAGATTCGAATTCGATGAGTTTAGTTCGAAATTCGAATCTTTTCATACTTAAGAATAATTTCAACTCTCTAAGGTTTTATACTGCAAACCATTATAAATAAATGGTACAGAATTCCGCCCGGACTTTCTCGCTCTATTGTTTAAAAATGGAGATATTTACTCAAAACTCGTAATATATGTTTAACTAAATAATATACATTAACAAACCCAAGCATATATTGCACTATAACTATGTAAAACATTTTTTGAGTCCCCGTTTTAAATTTTATAATTATTTTTAAAGAATTTATGTCCTCATTTAACGGTGACCTGGTGGTCTAGGGGTAAGGTGTCAGACTTCTGTGCTGGCGGCCGGGGTTCAATCCTCGGTCCCGGCACAGATTTATCTGATTTCCAAAACCTTCCTTCACCTCTGACAAGAAATCTTGTGAATGTGTGGAATGCCAGGCCTCCACCGTGGTTCGGATTCCACGTTAAACTGTAGGTCCTTCATTTCAAACAATCATCGTACCATTACACATTAGCGTAAGTGCGTATAGCCCGAACGGGTAGTAAGACGCGGCGCTAATAATAATAATAAATAATAATAATAATAAATCCTCATTTGTATGTTTGGACCAATAAAAAAGATCAATATTGGGTCCACAAGGGTCAACACTTCGCTTTAAAATTTCAACTTCGGGTTAAAATTTTCGACATTTTATCAGGTGTTGCACATCTTCATGTCATCACATTGCTATTAAATTCCTTATTTATAATAATCTTTACCAATAAAATAAACTATTGGTTTTATAAAAATATATATCAGATAACTTTCCTTGACTTATATTTAAAATAGTTTCAGCTCTAAGCTGAGTTATAAACAAACAAATAGACGACATTGCGAAAACCACTTTTATGTTTCACTGGGTAACATTAAAATTTATCAAAACTTTTGAGTTCAATTTTTTTAACAATCACAATATTTATCTCTCCAATGGATCGAGAAAAATTAAAAAGAGCATCATTATATTTCACCATAGTGCATAAATCAAATAGCATACACTTCTACAGAATCATTAAGAAAATAATAAAATCTGTGACCACCAAAGAGCATAACAATAAATCTAATTTTCTAACTTGAATAATAAAAACTTGTAAGATTTGTGAAACCAAATAAGTCTATACATTGTTGTTGAAAACACTTCATCAAAGATCATAAATGAAATAATATATACTTACTTATTCTATGGCATTACGAACTAGAAACACTGTTATACACCAAAGAGCTTAAGAATGAAATTCATTTCCTAAGGCCTTAATTAAAAAGTATATATATGTATACTTGCTTATAACTCAGAAACAATTAATCTTATAAAAATATATTTCAAATAAAAGATTTTTATATTTAATAGTACTACAACTTTACGATGGTAAGCTATTTAATATCTCAAATAGTTGCGGATAAATTATGAAAATTGGAAAATTTACCTCACGTAAGTATCCTCAGTCATTTTCATGAGAAAATGAGGATTGCCATTTTTTTCTAAATTTTGACCAATAAAATAGGTAGGTATTAACTATTGAGTCTAAAATGATAGATATAGATCATTATTGTACAAACATTTCCCCTAAGAGGTTGATGGGTAGAGAACAGGCACTTTTAGAGAGGCCATTATTATTATTATTAGAGACACTTACTTATTTCTTACTATATGACATTAAAGAATTATTGCGTTAAAACTTAAGTAGCATCTCTTTACAATTAAAGCTCACAAAATTGTATTAATATATTTCCCAATATCTCAGAAAATTTTGGTTTTATAAAAATATATGTATTATAAAAGTTTATTATTTTTAATAGTGCTACAATTTTGCAATGATAAGTTATTTAATATCTCAAAAAGTTGTGGAGATACGGAAATTTCTGCTTATGTAAATTACCCTAAAAGTAATTTTCATGGGAAAATGAAAATAGCCAGTTTATTTATAAACTTAATCAACAACTAGATACAAATTTTAATCAAAATCGTTAGAGCCGATTTTGAGAAAATTGACTTTTTCTGTTTTTGACCTTTAGTAAACTACCCTTAATTTTAGGGTTGGATATCAAATTCCAAAAATCCCTCGGGGAAACCCTATGAAAATCCTAGATACCAAGTTTTAGCTCAATCGGTAAAATAGTTTAGGCTCTAGTTGGAGGTACAAACAGACAGACGAAAATTCAAAAACCACTTTTTCTAATTCGGGGGTCATGAAACGTCGAGATTCATCAAAATCTCGAGATTAATTTTTTTTTACGATCACAATACTTTCTCTACCTGTAAGATAGCAAGAAAGTAAAAAATAGTAATTTATTTCATTTATAACCTTTCATAAGTTAGTCATGAGGCTTTGTTTAGCTTAAGATTAAGGTGATATATTTTCAAAGACTCCTAAGGATATGTTATTTGAATTGGATTTGAAACATTTTCAAAATAAAATATTTGATTAAAACAATTTTTTTGAGCATGATATTCAATTTGGAATCGATTCGAGCTGGTTTGCCAAGATTCGGATTGACTCGAAATGAAAAATCATGGATTTGCACAGGCTTAAAAATTACATACATATTTTTCAAGACGAGCCAAGGCTCACGTATGTACTCAGCATTTTGCTTTCTATTTGAATATTTTTTGTTTTGGATTTGAGTTATTTATATTTTATATACCCCCTATTTTTTTCATTGGCTGAATTAACAAAACTATATTTCATTTACGGAACCGTAACTTATTCACACAGCAAAAACAACAAATATGTCTGATAATGTATCATTATTGTGTAATTGAGTACTCTAGGGGCTAGCTACACAAAAACGCGTTCAGTAATCATGTGTTTATCTTTCCTTCATAGTGCATGACGTCGGCTGCATGCCGATTACTCAGCACTCCAATATCCACTCGACCGATCACTCATTGAATGCTCCCCAAGATCAGTTCTTAGAGCGTGTATTAAAAACAAACTAGTTGTATTCTCCTTATGTGCTTTTGTGCGTTTCATTTATTTATTTTTTGGATTGGTATTTTAATTTATTTATAATTATGTACATTCTTATTTACTATGACAGTGGATTAGGCCTAGCAATAAAATTAAATATATCTAACCAACTTTAATGTTTAAAACTTGGCCCAGCCCTAAAAAGGTTTTTTTTATGAAGATAGAAAAAGGAAAATTACAAGCTGATATTACAAAAGCAATCAATTTGTTCAATTGACTGCCAAATAAGGCATGATGTGTATTTTGAGAAAAAACAAATGTTGCAGGGCAATGTTATATATGAAACCTTGAACATGATGAATATATTAAGAGGTATCTACTTAACTTACCTATATATTTTGGTTGAAGAGTAAATATTAACATAAACTTCATCTGCCCAAGGTAAACACTCCATATCTGACTTAACTAATGGAGAACTATTACTCATGTTAACTCCATCCAACTTCAATACACTCCTGTAACAAATAGCCAATAATAATAAATATATATTTTAAACAATAATAAAATTGTATTATATTTGGAAGAAGGTATAGGAAAGGTGGATATAAACATATAAAAGGGGGAAAAACACAATATGGCTGTTACAATGAAAAGAAGAACACAGTTCACACTTTACATTGCCGTCATTGGACAGAAAGGTGATGATGGTTGCCTCTTAAAGAAAATTGATCGTCACCGCCCAATCCCCCGACCTAGGTTTCATACATCAATAACAATAATAAAAATAATTCTTATAGAGATACATTATATATATTCACATCCAATTTCTAAGTTCCAGTCTTTGTCCTTTAGTTATTCCTTTCACATGTTCCTATTTAAGTGCCTTATTATTCTTTAACAATTTCCTTTTTCTCCATTTGTATTTTTTGGTTTCCTCTTATAGGAAGTTGCATTGTGTGTTTAAAACACCCTTCTGATTAGTTTCAATAGAATGAAACCTAGGTTGGGGGGTTTGGGCAGTAACGATCAATTTTCTTCAACACTCAGCCACTGCTTCTTTGTCCAGTAGCAGCAATGTTAAGTGTGAACTGTGTTCTTCTTTTCATTGTTAAAGCCATATTGTGTTCGTCCCCCTTTTATATGTTTCTATCCACCTTTTCCTCTACTTTATTCCAAATATAACTAAACAATAATATAAAATTGCAGTCGATTGTGGGCATGATGTAAGCAGCCCTGATTTGTGCTGGTTAACTAGTGACATCAAATATTATATCTAATGGTGAATGGAGAGTGCTGGTGGCTCACCTGACTCCCGGTAGCCGACTATTGACTCCCCACATATTTCCCTCCTCCACCAAAGAGCGACTCAAGTAGAGCCAGTACCACAAGTTCTTCAGATCATCATCATCTGCCAAATCTCCATTTTGCCATAAATCCTCCTATTCAGACAGTATTAAGGGTTTACAGAAATAATTCAAGTTAACATCTTACCAGGGTACAATGGTTTATCAAGTTTTAACAATTTTTACATCCATTACTGATTCCAGCCTGTGGCCTAGATCAGTTTTTTTATTCAAGCCATATATTTTCCAGTGCCGGCTTGCTAGGCCTGTCATAGCTTCATATACCTTATAATCTAGCTTAAGACTAGGACAGGCACAACATCCAGTCTTCGGCTGTTAATTCATCACTATGAAAGGGTAAACCCACATTTCACCAATTAGAAATTCTTCGGCCATAACAGAAACCGAACCCGGGATCCTTAGCTCAATAGACAGACACATTACCGACCAAGCTAAGGCGTCGGCTCATTTTTGTTAGTGTTTTATCTAAATAATTTATATTTCAGTATCACCAAGGTATGTGTACCAGATCTCCGTTCAAATTTAAAGCATATTTATCCTAATGGTATATTCCATATGACTGTACTTACTTTATGCGTTTTAACAATAAGAAACTTATTTTATAAGTGTAATTATTTACATTTTATTATTGTACCATCTATACATCTACAATGTATGTTTTGTATTTGAGTTTGCATACCCCAGCAGATAGTATGGATAAAATATTATGGCAGTAAAAATATCTTAAACATTTTCACACACACCTCCATGCCTATAGTTGCTATAAAATAAACCTTTTTTAATTGTTGTACACACATACAAATGTTTTGAAATCAATTTGAGAAAACATTGCTACTCCCATCAAATTCCAAGTTTGTGAAAATTAGAAGCTCATCTGCATATCTTCATTTGTTTGTAACTATTTCCTAAATCGAAAATATAGGTCGCATACACAAAATATAGATAATTTCCTTGTCTAATAAATTGAAAAGGAAGTTTTGTTGGTTGGTGTTTGATCTGGTTCTATTCGATTTGTAGTTACGATATATTGAGAGTTCCAACAGGAACAGAGGTTAGTAGATCTTGAAAACAACATATTTTTTGAAGGTTATTGGGTTCTAGTTTTATAACGGTTTTGGTTGAATAAAAAAAAGATTGTGTTCAAAGCTAATGAAAAAAATTGCAACAACTATGGCAGCCATGAAATTAAGGTGACCGAGAACCATATTAGGCATGATAGGAGAAGTAGCTTTAAAGAGTTATGAGAGATTTTGATTGTTGAATAATGTTTAGTGATGTGAACAAATGTCTGTAATGTAATGTACAAGGTGTGGCATGCTCTCCTGATGTGTGACAACCCTAGTTCACAATTTGTGACATGATTGGTTTGATATGCCAGTTAAGTTGCACCCAAGACAACTTCCTTGGAGAATTGTGTGTTGCACCAACAATAACACAGCTTTAAACACACAAGGACTCACAGCTATGTTCTCTATCAACAATAACACAGCTCTAAATACACAAGGCAACACAACTATATTCTCTATCAACAATAACACAGCTCTAAATACACAAGGCAACACAACTATATTCTCTATCAACAATAACACAGCTCTAAATACACAAGGCAACACAACTATATTCTCTATCAACAATAACACAGCTCTAAATACACAAGGCAACACAACTATATTCTCTATCAACAATAACACAGCTCTAAATACACAAGGCAACACAACTATATTCTCTATCAACAATAACACAGCTCTAAATACACAAGGCAACACACCTATGTTCTCTATCAACAATAACACAGCTCTAAATACACAAGGCAACACAACTATATTCTCTATCAACAATAACACAGCTCTAAATACACAAGGACTCATACCTATATTCTCTATCAACAATAACACAGCTCTAAACACACAAGGACTCACACCTATGTCAATAACACAGCTCTAAATACACAAGGACTCACACCTATGCTCTCTATCAACAATAACACAGCTCTAAACACACAAGGACTCACACCTATGCTCTCTATCAACAATAACACAGCTCTAAACACACAAGGACTCACACCTATGTTCTCTATCAACAATAACACGGCTTTAAACGCATAAGGACTCACACCTATGCTCTCTATCAACAATAACACAGCTCTAAATACACAAGGACTCACACCTATGCTCTCTATCAACAATAACACAGCTCTAAATACACAAGGACTCACACCTATGCTATCTATCAACAATAACACAGCTCTAAATACACAAGGACTCACACCTATGCTATCTATCAACAATAACACAGCTCTAAATACACAAGGACTCACACCTATGCTATCTATCAACAATAACACAGCTCTAAATACACAAGGACTCACACCTATGCTATCTATCAACAATAACACAGCTCTAAATACACAAGGACTCACACCTATGCTATCTATCAACAATAACACAGCTCTAAACACACAAGGACTCACACCTATGCTATCTATCAACAATAACACAGCTCTAAATACACAAGGACTCACACCTATGCTATCTATCAACAATAACACAGCTCTAAATACACAAGGACTCACACCTATGCTATCTATCAACAATAACACAGCTCTAAACACACAAGGACTCACACCTATGCTATCTATCAACAATAACACAGCTCTAAACACACAAGGACTCACACCTATGCTCTCAATCAACAATAACACAGCTCTAAATACACAAGGACTCACACCTATGCTATCTATCAACAATAACACAGCTCTTAATACCCAAGGACTCACACCTATGCTATCTATCAACAATAACACAGCTCTAAACACACAAGGACTCACACCTATGCTATCTATCAACAATAACACAGCTCTAAATACACAAGGACTCACACCTATATTCTCTATCAACAATAACACAGCTCTTAATACCCAAGGACTCACACCTATGTTATCTATCAACAATAACATATGTAAATAAACAAGAGTTTGGGGGATAGTAGAAACGTTAAAGTTAAATGGAGTTAAAATTTCTCAAAAACTTTATCATATTTTGCAAGGTTTGCAAAATGACAATCAAATGTGGTTGAAAGTTTATTTATTTCATTAACATACTTTGAGAAATTCCTATAATGACCGTTTTTGAAGTAATTTAATAATGAAAAATTTTGAGCATTGTTATTTCCAAGTTGGCATTCGAACAAATATAATTTAATTTAGAATGCTTTGATGTGGTTACAAGCATCAGTAACTAAACATTATCTTTCTTGCTCCTGCAACTCCTTGTTGAGTTGGTTCATTTTTTCTATCATATCTACCAAAAAACTTAGGTACAACAACCACTCTTTATTGTTTAATTCAGAAACTAGTACTTTCTCCTCATTCATAAATTTTTTAATTTGTTTCCGTAACTTAAAAAAAATTAAACACTTTCTGCGACTCATCCATCTTTCATTGGTAAAATACATATAGTCACTGCATTTAGAACATGATTAAATTATGAATTCTTTGAACTGGCGATGTTGAAGCGCATTCGATCAAATGTAGTTTACTGTTTCTATAACCACATCCATGACATGGTTCACAGACAACACTTGAGAGCATAAGTTTTGCTGATGTATCAAACAGTGTATGACAAATAGATCACTGGTATTAATGGTTCTCGCCTCCAACTTATTCATAAAAAACTTTACAGGTCCTTTATTTTTCTCTATCATATCCAGTGCTCCATCTGTTGCTAGTCCAGAAAGCCCCTCTAAATGCAAAATGTTGTCAAATACTTGTGTATGGCTTGGAAAACATCTCCACCCTTAGTAGTGTTTTTCCAAGTTGAAAGGTTTAGCATATTTTCTGTCACATGGAAAGAATCATTAACTTCACGAATAAAAAATTCAAGTTGAGATGTGCCTGAGACATCCATACTTTCTGAACTACTTTAGTACATGGGATTTCTACCAGATGATGCAAGCAGCACTAACCAGCCGAATTGCTGAATGTATCCCCAGCTCCAGATGAATAGAAATCACATTGGATTGTTGACTTAAGAAGAAGAAAAAGGAGGTAATATTACAGAAAAATTGAACCATCAAGTATTTTATTAGCGATCTTAGTGAATCAAGTTATAAAATTAAACCGACTATAATATTTTTTCAAGCATAAAATAATTAACAAAAAAAAATGGAACTTTTCTTCAGCTTATAGAATCTCTCATATATTGAATTCGAGTTCACTTCCAAATGAAAAATTGGACTTGGCAAATATTTCAATGTGCAAGCAGATGTTAACTACCCCTTAGAACAAGTGTGTCAAAATTGTTTGATCATATGAGCCACATTGAAAATAGAAACTAATTATGGTGCCATATTTCCGAAAATTATTGAATATTGTTATCATCTCAAGGGATTTTTTTTAAAGCTTCATTATTACAAAAAGAAATTTAAGATTATATAATAATATGTTAAGACTTTGACCTACTCTCTATTTGTCTCCAGAAATTTGATACTTTTTTTGCAGCACGGGTGTGGGTTTATCTTGTGTTGGAGTCACTTTCATAATTGAGGACAAATGCGTGTTTGTAAGCCGTGATCTCCAGAGTGTTTGTTCCTTTTAATAAGCGAAAACAACTGTTCAAAAATTTCACAGATTTAACCATTTTTGGGGATATATTGTTTGGCGAGCAAAGAGTAAACACTTGGTACGCCACCCCTACATGACTTAAATGATAGATTTCCCCAAATAATGACTAATTGTTTCTAAAAATCTTGATCAGGTCACAAAGTATGTTGGTTCATGGAAAAGTCTGCGAGCCACAAAGCCACGTGGCCCGCAAGTTTGGCAAGCCTGCTCTAGACCGAGAGTAGATAAGTGGTCAGTGTGGACTGTGTAATCAATAAGGCTGGTAAATACTAAGTGGTCACAAATGACAAAGTATTTTATTTGTGTTTGCAGTCTCAATACTCCCTCACCTTGAGACCGTACTCTGTGAGCGCTCGCCGCTTGATAGTAACAGAGGTATCATTAAGTTTAGTGTAGAGTTGATCCTTGTCTGTGATAAGCTTCAAAAAGCGTCGTCCATGCGTCCAAACCACATGGGAACTAGGGGACCAATTAAGAGTGATTCTCTCAAACACCACATAGTCAGTCAGGCCACCTGTGACACATCAGAGTGCTGCTATTATTACCAACACAAACATATAATACAACTCAACAGTTATTATTGTTAGTATCTAATGGAGCCTTGGCTAGCAGCAACCACTAGCATTTACATTTTAATATTTATAAGTATGTTATAGTATAGTATGTGTTTTATTACATTTACACTAGCCTTTTAAACTAGTGTATTTATTGTGTACTTTATAAACATACAGATTTTATCAACAAACAACTTACAATCTAATTTAGCCTACACCATTATTTTTTAGCACTAAGTCTTGCAACCTGTTTGGGTTGTGCACACATATTTATTAATTAAGCAAATATGCTAGGGGTGAGAAAGGTTGAATTTAGAGAAAGTGAACTTGCGCTTGTGTGGAAAACCGTTAAGTTAAAGCCACCCTCAATAAACTCGAAAGGGATTCAAACCACGGTCTCCTCGTCATAGGCAGTTCAGTCTATTACAAGATTAACGCCTTAGACCATGCGGCCACCAAAGCAGGTAACTCACACTGGACTGCTTCAGATACAATAAGGACTGTGCCAAGCCTTCGACTCCTCAATTTTCTACTGTCTGACTCCGACTCCTTCATAAATGGCTAATGTATATTATCATAAGTAATAACAAAATGACAAAAGTAAAATGCTCCAACAGAGATTATTTCATGGGAAGCTTCTATGACATTGTGAGTGTATATTTAAGTAAATACTTCAATCCAAATTATAAATGTTGGTTCTAAAGAATTAAAAAAAAAGGTAAAAAAACTTGTTATAGTATCATAAATTTCTATTTAAGTCGGAGTTGGTAGATACATTTTTACTGACGCCAGCCAAAATTGCTTCAGACTTCCACTCCATGATGATAAATAGGACAACTCTAAGCTAAAGTAAATTTGTAACTATCTGTAAATAAGTATTCTGTAGAAAAAGCAAATGTAACACAAGTTCTGAGCTACAAGTAAAATAAAAACTATAAGATATTAGTTTCATTGTTTAATTGTTTAATTCCATTACTCCAATGATCATTATTATCGAGGAGCCAGAGAACAATGGAACAAGCCATGGGAACTAGTTCAGTTTTATATCAAGCCCATTCATAATCAGTACAATAAATGGTTCCATCTCTTAGGCCTCGTTTATACTGCAAGCGATTTGCTTGGAGGCTAGAGGCTTGCTTAGTGGGTAGCGGCAAGTGATGCGCTGTTCAAATAGCAAGAGATATCTAGTCGAGTCAATAGCAGTGTTGAGGTGCGTTGTTTCATCACATCACTCTCTAGGAAATTAATTGCACTCAAAAACATAGCTCTAAAACTCGATGATATACCTTGTGCTTATAGATCTTTCTTGGTTCATGAATTTAATAAGAGCATAGTGAATTTAACAACTTATATCGTCAAGTTCGCTTGTATGATTATACATTTTTGGAATATTTACGTATGAATAAAGAGTCATTTGATTTCTTACTTTCTAAACTAGAAGAAAGAGTAACAAAAGCTACAACTTATTTTAGAGAACCGATTAATGCTGAACAAAGACTTGTTATTACGCTGAGGCAAGATTTTTTTATCAGAAGCAATTTAAAAATAGTAATTTGTATGCCGTATTATGTATCTAGTTAAGGGAAAAAAGAACAAAACAATAGTTTGGGCATTATTATAGCTAACAAAATAAAAAAGCAGCATGTGTATTACACAATTACATCGTTGAGAAAGAAGGGCAGGACTCTACTTATTTAAGTTGTCCAACTTAAATATCGATATATCACAACTATACATATTATAACATAATTTTCAGAATAATGCTGTTCGAATCAGGGAAACCTTAAATGACTTTAATGGATTTGGAAGTGTTCCTTGGCAAATTACTACGACCTTCCAGAAAATATTTTGTCTACCATTAATATTTAAAACATAATAACAAAAAATACATTAACTTGAAATGTTTAATCTTTAGATATTAATTAATATATGTAATAAAAATCCTGGAATATGTAATTCCCTAATATTAATAATAATTAGTGCAAATAATAAACAATACTTTAACTAAACTGGAACCCGCCTCGGTGGCATAGTTGGCTAACGCGCTAGTCATGTTGAGCTCGACTGCTGAGGACGGGGAGATCGAGGTTTGAATCTCGGTCGGGTGAACTGGGGGTGGTTTTCCTAAATGGTTTTCCACTCCCCCTCCACGTAAATGCGGGTTCACTTCCTCTAATTCAACCTTCCCAATTCCTAATCCATTAGCGTAGTTAGTATTTAAAGCGTACAACCCGAACGGGTAGTAAGACGCGGTGCTAAATAATAATAATAATAATAACTAAACTGGAATTTTCAAGTATCGACATCAAAGTTCCCAAAACATTTTTTAGCACTCCCACATTCTTGTGAAGGACGTCATTGGTGTCCTATAACACTTTTCTTTGGAACACAGCACTAATAAGCTTTTCAATACCCATTATTATAAATAAAATAGAACCCGATTGTTGTTCGCCTGGCTGCCATGCAATTTTATTTGACAAGTTTAACCCCTTAGTGAGTTCCCTAGAGGGTTGGATTCGCGGCAACCCTTGAGCAGCTTCCAGTATGCACACGTAGACTAAATACCATGTGTTCGTTTGGGTCGCGCCCTCGCTGTGCTAGCCTTTAACCTCTAACCTCCAAGCAAATCACTTGCAGTATAAACAAGGCCTTAAGACAACGGTATTACGAAGGGAGCATATCCCTCGCAATTTCTCTCCTCTTGAATCTGCTTCTTTTTTCCTCCCTTAGCTCCTTCAATGCTACCTGCTTCGATGGCTTCATGGTCTAAGGCGCTACTCTCACAAGAGACTATACTGCCGATAAGTGGAAGATCGTGGTTTGATTCCGGTTGGGTGTACTGGGAGTAGTTTTGGTGATTGGTTTCCCACTATCTCTTCACACAAATGTGGGTACACGTTTTGGAAGGTTTTTTCCCCCCTGTCAATATAGGAGTTTCACTTTAGTTCTTAGTAAACTTATTGTTATATTCTTTAACAGATATGTAAATACATTTAGCTGTTTGCGAACTGCTATCATAATGTTTTTCTAGATACATTTGTCAAGATCATCATTTTAATATCCTCTTTAGTCAACTTAACTTGATGAGTTATTGCATTTATTGTAAAGAGATGAGAAAGACATCTGATTGGTTGTCCATGTGACATCACTCAGTACACAAGTCGACGTGTTACATACATAAAGTTAATGGAAGTCAAACTAAGTTGTTAAAATTCAGGTGACATTTTAGAACTTATAAATAATAAACCAACTTTTAAAATCCATACCAATGTACAATTATCGTTATTACTCTACTTATTTAAAAAATACTGTATGTTTGGCTGCCTTCTTATCAAAACATAACTGTTGTGTACTGACTGATATAAGCAATGACATAACCAAATACCTTCAAAAGGCGCTACATTTATATTTTCTTTACATTGATTGCATCATATCTACAATAAAAAGTGAGTAACATACACCCTTGTCTCAGTGCATATTTTATTTGAAGGTTCTCGATGGTACCATATTTGATTGAAGTCTCTCAAACCTCCATATATTTATTTTAGTCTTTCTTAGATTTTCATTAATTAATATTTCTTTTATTCTTTATCTCTCTTGGTGGAGTCACAGGCCTCTCAATGCCCAAACATTAATTTTCTTTATACATCTCTCTAGATAATTTAATATTCGATAAGAAAAGTAATTTTGCAGTGAAAATATTGATTGAACAGCATGATTCAATAACATCAAGGTAAAATTACCCTCCAATTTGGTTAAGGTTTATATAAAAATTAAAAACTGGTTTTGGCATTCTATTTGCATACACGCCCTGTTCAGTTTAAATAAATATAAACAGTTAGCAAAAAAGGTGTTTGGAATTTCACTATAAAATACTTAATAAAAGAGATAATTAGACATAGCGTCTATTGAACTGTACAAATACTTTACAAGTTTTGTATCCCACGTTATATGTGTTTCAATGTGAGCCATCTTTATAGCTATACATAGTTCTAAGCCGGTCCAGGTGCACTGAATCATTTCATATGTGATAGTACCTATTGCAGGAGTGTTCCTATCTCTAAGGTAGTGCAGGGCCGCCTCTAACAATATATTGGTTCGGAAAGCTCTCATCTTGCTGGCAAAATAGAGAAATCAATTTTTCTCCCTCTATGTCTTCAATTCAACTGTATAGTATTATATCATGTGTATGTAAATTTTACCTTCAATAAAGAAAGGGGCCTTCAGCCAGGGTCTCTCTCTCACTTCTCGGCGAGTCCTAGAGGACCTTCTGTACTTATATTTCTCATCGCCTCGATGGGTATATAAGTGCGGGAGACCATGCCTCAGAAATCAGTTGGAAAGCGGGAGGGAACCCAACAACCTAGGTATTTTATACCCACCCTAGGTTGGGGGATTGGGCAGTGACGATCAATTTTCTTTAAAAGGCAGCCATTACTTCTTTGTCCAATGGAAGCAATGTAATGTATGAACTGTGTTCTTCTTTTAATTGTAAAGACCATGTTGTGTTCGTCCCTTTTATATGTTTCTAGCCACCTTTCCTGTACCTTCTTCCAAATATAATATGTCTTCAATTAGAGGAGAAAGAAAATGTATGAGCATGTCTGAATAAATGTTGCATGTATTAATTGTTCTTTCCACAAACACGAAAGGGCCTTTTATGTGATCATGCATTAAACTACCCCCCACTTTCCCTTTGGGATTGTCACGAACATACTGGTAAATTTTGTTTGGTCACTGCAATCCTCAAACTCTACAATTGTGACACTTTACAATAGTCATTTACCTACACATGGAAAGTAGCTTTGTCACTAAACATTTCCTTCTTGAGACTTTTTTTAATCATTGTTAATTTCATTTAGCATAAATTAAGAAAATTCAACATGTTTAGGACAATCTTTAAGGTTTAATTTCATGTCTAAGATGAATTATGAATTTATGCAATTTGTAAACGTAAATGTCATTGTTGTCACAATAAAGAAGAAAACTTATAGTGTTACCACAACTTTTACAGGAAAAACATTAAAATTGGTCAAATATTTCTGAAGATGTTTAATTATGTAATTCCAGAACCCTTTTTCAATGGACTCATATATGGGGCCTAATTTACATATTGTTTTAATATGGTATTTACTAGTGAACAATTATTATACTCACCAGAAAGTGATATGGCGAGCAGTCTATTCTCGTGACTTGGATGCCATGAAAATGAAGCAATGTTGTTTCCTGTCCCTGGGATCACACTTCTCTCCAACACAGAAGGCTCCACCTCTTCGTTACCAACAGTTGTATGTTGAATGTCGTACAGGAATAGCGCCGGACTGTCCCGCACCAGAGAGCCCAGTAGGTTGTGTCTTTCATCAAAAAATATATACCAATCAATATTATGTAGTTTATGGTAAAAAAGATAAACATAAATTAGTAAGTATATCATAAAGTAAAGATAAAAATAGATTTAGCCTTGTGTAGCTTTGATTTTAAAATATAACAAATAAAGTTTTAACAATAAATTAACCATTGCTAGCTGGCAACTTTATTTTACGAAAGCGACAGAAATTTTAAAGGTAACGACATCATTTTAAAAATACTGTGACCATTAAAAAATTTTCTTATTGTTTATTATGTAGTCAATTGAAGACATACCATATGAAAATTTAAAACAGACTGCGTTTTATTACATCCTAGGTTTGAATAGAAGACTGAAAAGTACCAATTTGGAGTTGTAACAATTCTGAATTACAAGTTTGTTCATGCAAGAAAAATTCTGATTTTATAATGAAATTCAGGAGTTTGTTTTAAGCAAAAAATTATCATTTATGAATCCTAAAAGTTATTAACTCAAATTTTTAGTGATTGTGTCACTTTTAAAGCAAATGGCCCATTGTAAGAATTCTGAAAAGTACTCACGGTATTTCTATATACAAAGAGAAGACTTTGCCTAGTATACCTCATTACCTCGAATTTGGCAGACATGTACTGAACTTATATCAATGAGAAGTGTCAAGATTTTAAATTATGTATAATTCAGGATTTTTACTAAGTGTTGGCTGTTTTAAAAGTGTCAGAATTATTACAGTTGTCAGTTGGTACTTTAAGATTAATAACTGCTGAATTATTCTTTTAAAACAAAATCCTGAATCTTATCAATTCAGACTTTTCCAAAACAGTTATCAGTGTGTCAAAATCCATAGTTGTTATAATTCTGAGTCAGCAGTTTTCAATTTTAGATCCCCTGTTGTGAATGACCCAACACAGTTGTTCTTTCCTGAACAAAGGTTGTCAGCATTGTACCTTAAATACATACAGGGCCGCTTTATGGGGCGAGCGATGTCTTCAAAATAACTAAAATTATATTAATTTTTTTAATTGCGTAAATTGCTTAGACATATTTGATATTGTACTAATTTCCTTTTAATATCCAGGATGACTTAAGTCACTGTTAGGCCTATTGTGTTGAATACATTGGTACATTTGCTTTCGCCTATGGAACCATTGTAATGCTGCTTTAAATTGGGTAAAAACTGTAAGAACTTTTACAATTTGTTAACCTTCTTAGACTTAATTCAAGAAAATTGTTTTTCTTGTCGCAAATTAATAATGTTTATAAACTAAATTTATAGATAAAAATAATTGCTAAATTAAGAGGTCTAATTTATTTTTTCTCCTTGAATTTTTACAGAAATTCAAATACTATCATTTTATCGAAGGCCATTAGACCTACAGCAAGGTATAAAGATTTAAAAATATATAAGTTGCATAAAAATCTGACTTGCAATAGTCTAAAAAAACAAAAGACACAGATATACATGCATTTTTGTCAATTTCACTTGGAAAATTTAAAAGAATCATTATTTTTTAAGGATATAAATTTTGAATCTGAAATTTTCTCAAAACCTCGAATCTAAAACATCCTTAAGGATTCGAGGGCCCATCCCTAATAAAAACAAATATACCCATATACCATACATGTATTGTAGACACCCATTAAATGTTTTGTGTGAACAGACATCTTTAGGTTTCAAGGCTGAACCTAGTCTAGGAGGGGATGTGGGTGGGAGGAGGGATTGCATCTATAAGTTATTTGGAGATTTTTTTATGGTGTTAAAGAGCATAGGTTTAAATACTGTAAAAACTTCAGATGATATATATGTGGCCGGGTTCGTTTAGTAAGATACCTCCATCTCCCTCTGTCCTTCCACCACTCTCCTCCTTTCACTTGCACACTTGCTGCTATATGTTCCTGCCATCTTTTCCTTGGTCTCCATAGCGGAATCTTCACTACATCCTTCATACCCAATAATCTTCTTGGAATCCTCTGACCTTCCAGCTGCATTAAGTCTCATCCTAGCTTCCTCTACTATCTCATGTTCCCTCTGTACCTCGACTCTCGACCTTATATCTTCATTCCTAATCCTATCTCTTCTGATGACAGCTAACATGCTCCTCAAACACTTCATTCCCATGGCCTCCACTTTCCTTGTTTCTCTTTTATCCAACTTATATCTTCATTCCTAATCCTCTCTCTTCTGATGACAGCTAGCATGCTCCTCAAACACTTCATTCCCATTCCTTGTTTCTCTTTTATCCAAAAGTTCCTGCTAAGTACATTACTATGGATATGAAGTATACTCTATACAACACTTTCTTATGCTTCAGGGGCAATTCTCTTTTCCAAAGTAGATCTCTTACACACCTGTAGAATACCTTTCCCTGCTGACTTTGTCTCACTATATCTTCTCTGCTGCTCTCGCTTCAATCACACTACCAAGATACTTTACACTCTTTGCTTCTTTCAAATCTACTCCATCTAGTTCTATCACCTTTCTTGGCCTTGTCATCCCTATAACCTCGCATTTAACCATACTAAATTTCATTCTAGAGGTGTGCAAAGTTTTGAAAAATCTGAAGATGAATCAAATCTTGGTGTTCTTCATATTCGATTTGAGCCCATGTTTGGCTTCGGCAGCTATTTGAAGCCTTGTCAGCTATTCGAAGTCTAGTGATTATATTATACTTGTATTTTGCATAGGATTAAAGTGACCTGAAATTACCTCAAAAAATAAATTATATTTTTATTGTTTTGAGTTTTAGAACAAGTATGCCTTATTTTCTTGGTGGAATTGAGAAAAGTTCCTTAACTCTTTGAATTTCAGGACAGCAATAACATTAAACCTCTAACCGCCTTGATCACAAACATTGATTGGTACCGATTGAAGATGAATCTATGTAAATTAAATGTAAATTAAAATAACTAATAAAAGTTTTTTTTCACCATGTTTGATTAAACTTTTGAGATATTTCTTGAAAATTGAAAATATTTTTTTAATATATTAAAATTCACACACGCAGTCATTTCTTCAAGAATCATTTGGTTCATTCAAATTCATGTTAATGCATAAGTTAGTAGTAGAGTTGAGAGATAGTCAAGCACATGTGCGAGGAACAAGATATTCCTTAAATTATTTTTTTAAAAGTACTAAACAAATAGTGAGTATTTATAAATAAAAATTGCTGTTGATTTAGAATAAGTCTTAGATCTTTTACTAGAAGTAAAATTAAATAAATTCTAAAAAAAAATTGTTATTTTATACAAATTACATGAAGAATTAATTAATGAGTGAGTGACATTATTTTCATCAAGGTCATATTAGTTTCAAGATTTTCTATAGGCTCATGCGCTCTCAAAGTCAGAACCATATTTACTTTAGTAATTCACATGCCAAGATTTAAATGGCTTTATAAAATCAAAAGTTTCCTTGTTGATATGTAAAATAGAAAAAATAAAATTGTATAACACTAACTTCTCAAACCTATAAATGCGCGTGCCGAATTAAATTAAAATCATATTTTTCTATAAGTTGTTCTTGTTCTTTCATGTCTGTTAACTCTTGTGTTTTGCTAATTCCATCTTATGTGTAAAAGGTTAGTGAAACACCATGCTGGGCAAATCCACTGATAATAAAGCAAATGCATGTTTTTTTACTACTCCCTCTGGCTGTATGCAGAATATAACATTTATATGTTGGGAATAAGCTATAAATATAAGTGTTTAGAAAATACTCAATGTAATATTTAATTTGATGTTAAATAAATATACTTAATGTCAACATAATATTTTTACTCAAAATTAAATATAAAAATATTCGAACTTCGATTCGGCTTCGAGAATATTTCCTATATTTGACTCGACTTCACTTCGAACCAAAACAGTGGACTTCGCACACCCATATTTCATTTAGTAGATATTAGTCATAATTGTTTACAAATCATCTTATTTTATCATCAGCTCCATGATATGGTCAAGATAACTAAGGTTCTAGGCCTAAATACATTCACTAACTAGTTATAGTAGATTTTCCAGTTCGAATTCAGGTCAGGTTGAAGTTTCCTGGTCTTAGTTTGGTACAACATCAAGTGTAGTTGGAGGAATTCAGAATTCTCCATTAGTGTGGTCTCACCTTAGCGTGTGTTAAGATTTTTTTTTAAATGCACTTACACATTAGAATGATGGCTAGTAATGTAATTATGTTTGGAAGAAGGTATATTATTATTTTTATTATTATTTTAACTAGCACGGTGTCTTACTACCCGTTCAGGTTATACGCACTTACGCTAATATGTAATGGTAGGGTGATTGTGAGATGAAATGGAGGACCTACAGTTTAACGTGGAATCCGAACCACGGTGGAGGCCTGGCATTCCACACATTCACAAGTTGTGATTAATACACGTCTTGTCAGAGGTGAAGGAAGGATTGGCAATCAGATAAATCTGTGCCAGGACCGAGGATTGAACCCCCGTGCAGGGGCACTAAAGTTTTGTGTTCCTTATGATGACTTTGTGAAGTTGGACGAAAACTTAGCAGTTTGCTGTGAGCTTACAGATGAAGGTATTTTGGCAGATGTTATGAATAATTTAAGTGACAGTGTTTCTTCAGATGAAGGGGAACAGACAGAACCTCCAGAAAAGCCAATCCCAACATCTACACAGGCCATGGACCACAATGAAAGGTTGAGACAATTTGTTGAGGGACAACATAATGTAAACCCCTCTATATTCCTGGTGCTCAATAAACTAGAGGAGCTTACTCCAACTCAGAATATTAATTCCAAAAAATAATCAATGATTTCTAGCTTGTTTTGATAGATTATAAATACAGTATTATGTACTGTACATATTGCTATGGAAAAACTAATAATAAAATGATATGTAAACAGTATACACTATTGTATTTTACTTCAATAAATTGATGTTTGAAGTTATTTTTACAGCCCAAATAAAAACATACCTAATTCAAATTTTTGTATAGTTGGAAATTTTCTAGTGGTCCCTTCAGCTTCGAATTATCCAGATTCGACTGTATTTTGAAATTGTTCAAACATCCGTCAAGATTCCCCTCTGTATAAATGTTTTTTATGAATATAAATAGGTAATATTAATAAATAATAACAACTATGTGTATGTATAGAAATATTAATGTTTCTTTATGTGTATTTACTACAAATATCTTAACACTTCCCGTGTCTTATTATTAGCACCGCATCTTACTACCCATTCGGGTTATACGCACTTACGCTAATTTGTAATGGTAGGGTGATTGTGAGATGAAATGAAGGACCTACAGTTTAACGTGGAATCCGAACCACGGTGGAGGCCTGGCATACTTCCCGTGTCGTTTACGTAATATTCCGCCAATCAAAATTTGCTTCAAGTGTCATTTACAAACTATTCCACCATTACCTAGTACGCTTCACGTGTCATTAACGGAATATTCCGCACTCACTCATATTTTTTCTGTAAGTTTCAGAATATTTTGTAGATGACAGCAGGCAACTGTAATAAAAGTATATTATAGTGTGTGAACTCGGAACTACAACATAGCACTATGTAAACAATGTTAGGTGTTGTCAGACTGTTTTGACAGCACATCGACCGTTTCCATAGTACCTAAGTAAACAATGGAGACAGCAACAATGCGGGGATTTATTGTGACAGTGATCTTAGTTATGAAAATAAAGGTGATGATCTTGAAGATATATTAGCTATGAAACTATAGAGGGGGAGAATTCAATACATATTTTATGTGAACATCCAGAAGCAGAATGACAAGGCACTTATATCACACAAGACATAGAGAGAAAGTTCTGTAATTTATTTTTGAAAACATGCAAAGCTAAGTATTTCCTTCATCCAGTAGACTGTTTTGATGCCTACCATAACAATAAAATATTCTAAATAGAATGCAAAGTGGACAATGTGTATATCGACTTTGTTTAGGATTGTATGTTCATGTCAGATGTCCGAAAGAACAGAACTTTGGAACTTCCTGACGCAAACCATGGTGACTTACTGTACCACATAATGACTGAAATATATAAAATGTCTGTGTTTTTTCACTTCCACTTAAGTAAAGTAATAATAATCTATCTAATAATTTATTTTTTGTGATTTTGGTTGAAAAAATTGAGTATGTAAGGCAAAAGCTTGTTTTTTACCTTGACACTGGAAGGGCTAAGTAGAGCTGATATTTTATTTCGCTGAGCTTTTTATGTGCACTTTCTGAAAATACTGATTATATCAACACATGATTTTATTACTAGTATAAATCTATAAGACACACAACAGCCGTTAATTCTTCACCATGAAAATAAAACCCACATTTCACCAATGAAACATTTTTTGGCTACACCAGGAATCGATCCCGGGTCCCTTTTCTCCGTAAAGAGACACGCTACCGACTGAGCCAAGGTGACGAACTAAAGCTGATAATGAGATAAGGGGTTTAAAGCTCCCCCTTGTATATAAATATATATGGATAGGCTGGTTAAGTTTATCTAGAAGTTGAATTACACAGATAAAATATTCTTCAGCCAGTACAGAACAATATTGATAGTTTATGTAAATAATGTGAAAGACATAATTTGAACCATGTTACAAGAAGGCAATCCCAATTTTAGTCCCTACATTAATGGATCTGCTTATAAGCAGCCAGGCTCTTTTGTTGAAACACAAGTGAATGATGCTCGACTTCAACAATAATATATTTGTTCTATAAATTAACACTTTTGAGGTACCTTTTGTTTACCCTGTGAGGTGGCAAGCTTATCTTGAACTATTCCACTATGGTATAGCTTATAAGATAGGGCCATAATGTAATACATCAAGGTAAGACTGCTATCTTACAGGGTACTTATAAACATGTAATCAAATTGCTTATACTCTTCCATATCAGAATTATTTTCCCCTCAACTTTGATTTTGTTCAAATTAGTTCCTAATTGATCTAAATAAAAGAAATATCAAATTAACTAAAAGTAAATATGTTTTATTAAAATGTAAATCAGCATTTAGTTAAGTGGTAAATAAATAGTATGGGGTCTAGTTATGTTTATATTATAATTTTGTTGGAGTCAACTTCTAATGACTAGTATAATAAATCTGAATGTTCAAATTTAAAGTAGCTACATTAACAAAAACATACATGTATTTTTTTAAATTTAACTGAAATTCATCTATATTTCTGGATCTCAAATATCCTTTAGAATTTAAGAATCCAAAGTATAGTTTTCTATACCCATTTCTTGTGAGAGGCTTAGTTAATTTATTAATAAGGTAAAAACAACAATTTGTATCAAACCTGGTTGGACTCCACAGAACCTTGGTGACAGGTTTGTTTTGAGTAAGGGTGAGAATAGGTTTTTCAAAGTTGCGAGTGTCCCATATTGCAATTTGATTCTCAAAGAAAGATGCAATCTGATAATCATTGTGGGGATCCACAACCAGACCATACACGGCTTTGGTTTGAGTCATGTTCACAGCTTTGGCAGAGTCTGAAAACAAGAGGAATTTGGAACATTGGTCACGCATCAAACAGAAATTTAGTAACTATATTATATTTATTTTCTAAAACCTAATTGGTCTTCTGAATGGGCAAACCTTTGTAAAAATCTTTTAAATCAAAAATAGAACAGAATGTAAAACTTCTCTGCCAACCAAAATTACAATAACTTCCTGTAAAACGGTAAAATTTGAGAACAAGATGGTCAGATATTTGCAATGTTTATTATTAATGAGAAGCAATTTTCTTCAACAGCCATTTGTAAGGAGAAATAAGATTGGAATTTTGTTTTTATTTCAGGCAAGAGCAAGCATTTGAATTGAATTTTTTTCAGCCAAATATGTTTTGTTGTCAAAGGCAGGTTACTTCAGTCAAAAAATAAGCTATAAATAAAGAATTAAAAAAACATATATTATCCACTGTTATTAGTTAAGTACTCATTATTTTGCTAGACATATCCTCTTGGATATTTGTAGGCACAAAGAGTAATATAAATGATGATTTGGGTGACACATCGACCTGAAAAAAAATCAACATCAAATAAAACATTTAAGTTGTATAATTCTTTGAAGGAAATAATATTTTGAAAGCCATGTCGTTCAATGTCATGTCACAATGAACTTTGTGAGGTCAACACCTAGAAATCATCTTGGCTCGTACTTAAGTGCATTTTGTGTGATATTAAAGACAATAATTTACAAACCAAATATAAATATCTTGGTTAACAAAATACATGTTTCAAACTAATATAGAAAATATATTAATGAATCATATAGCTGAAGCTATCATCTAACATTTTAGTGAGGCTTAACACCACCAATATAGAAAAGCTTGTGTAAATTTATGTAAGATATAGGCATTATTAAAATATTTATAATTTGATTTGATCTTTTCATAATATTTCATAGTAGTCAAAATTAGGATTAATAGGCCATGAAACGAAATCGCACATGCATTGACATAGTGTAAACAGTGTATTTAATATAATGTATGCCAGAAAACAACTGACCAGTAATCAGACCAACGAACTACTAGCAGTAAGATACAGTTACAGGGAGTATGATATAGAGATAGCCAACATAACACAAACTTTGCAGAGTTGCCAATACAACCATATCAATACCTCCTCTCAATTCTGCAAAGATTAAGACAAAGAGAAAAAAAAAAATCAAATATAATAAGGTAAAAGCCTAACCAACAAACTTTTGTATTCCAATACTTATTCACAAATTCTAATCAAATTTCTGTAACATTTAATAGATTTCTAAAGTACTCAAATTTCCTTATTGCTAATCCTTTTGTCATTATGTCTGCTACTTGTTCATCAGTAGCTACATACTGTAATTTAAAATCACCACTACTAATTAAATCTCTTACAAAGTGATGCCTCACATCAATATGTTTGGACCTCTTCGTCTCATAGGTTTGTGCCATTTTCATACAAGATTGGTTGTCTTCAAAGACAATAACTGGCTTTACACAATCAAGACATTCATCAAATAACTGGATTAAAAACTTACATTCAGACATTCCAGCAGAAAGAGCCAGATACTCAGCTTCACTACTAGAGAGAGCCACAACATTTTGTTTTTTGGAACACCATGACACAACATTATCGTTTAATTTAACAACAAAACCTGTAACACTTTTCCTATCAATAGGATCACTAGCATAGTCTGAATCAACAAAAGCTTTAACATTTATATCTGCACAAATATTATTTTTAACATACTTCAAACCAAAATTACTAGTATATTTGAGATAACGAACAACATTCTTAAGATAATTCCAATGAGTTTCATTATAACAATTTTGAAACCTTCCAAAATAAGATACTGCAAAACAAAGATCTGGCCTCGACCCTAGCATCAAATACATTAAACTACCAATCAATTCTTTATATGGAACTTTATAACTTTTTCCCTCTGAGACCTTTTGTAAATTCAATTTTGGTTGTACTGGTATTTTTGAAATTTTACAATCATTCATCCTAAAATGATTTACAATTTTGTCAATAAGATTCTTTTGACTAATCAATATATTATCCTCTTTCTTTTCAATTTCAAGACCTAAAAATACCAATCTACCATCAGAAGTTAAATCCCTAATGTCAAGAAAATTCATTAACTTACCCTTTACACTATTAACATCATCAATTGAGCTTGAGAAAATAATAAAATCATCAACCCAAATCAAAATATATGTAGAATCATTAAAGTATAAGCATGGATCAACCTTAGATCTTTGAAAATTTAACTCACTCAACAATCGGTTAACACTGTCGTTCCAGCACTTTGGGCTTTGTCTCAAACCATATAGGGCTTTCACCACTTTACACACTTCACCGTTTTTTGTGTGTAAGCCATCAGGAGGGTAAAGATACACAACTTCTTTTAATTCACTTTTTAGAAAAGCAGATTTTACATCTACCTGATGAATGAATAAATCACGCTGAACAGCAACAGCCAATAGTGTTCTAAGTGTCACCAACCGAGCTACCGGAGAATAAACATCTTCCTCCTCCAAAGTAGGTTGCTGGTAACCTTTAGCTACCAAGCGGGCTTTCTTCTGAGCTACACCATCAATTGTCTTCTCAGTAAACACCCATCGAGATTCAATTATGGATACATCAGGTGGAGGCTGTACCAATTCCCATGTATTATTGCTCTTAAGAGACTCTAACTCTCTTTCAATAGCCTCCTTCCAACCATCATCTTGTTGAACAGCATCTTGATAGGACCTAGGAGTTTCAAATGGAAGATAACCAGCACTGAGAGCCATAGCCATCCCGACTTCATAATCTTCAAGATGTTTTGGCATTTTACTCACTCTTTTACTGTGTCTTCTTTCAGGAACTTCAATCGTTTTAATATCAGAGTTATCAGGATCAGGTTCTTTTGTCTTCAAATCCATTTGATCTTGGATATACTCTTCTACATCTGAATTTTCCGAGTCATGATTTTCAACATCTTTAGTTACAATCTTGCTCTCATCAAAGACGATAGATCGAGCAGTGGCAACCCTTTTACTTACAGGATCCCACACTCGATAGCCATTATGACAATACCCTATCATAATTAATTTTCTTGAACGAGCGTTTAATTTCCCAGAACGATCTTCTTTGGGAATGTGTGCATAAGCTGTGCAACCAAAAACTCTAATTTTACTCAAATCAGGCTTATAACCATACCATTTTTCTGCAGGGGTTATGTCTCCATGTAACACAGATGTAGGAGTTCTATTAAGCAAATAAACAGCTGATAATACTGCTTCTCCCCACATGTCTTTATCTAAACCTGAGTCAAATATTAGGCACCTAGCTTTATCTAAAATAGTTCTATTGAGGCGTTCACTTACTGAATTTTGTTCTGGATTTCTTGGAATAGTGTACATTACATTAATACCTTTAGCTTCACACAAGTTTTTAAAGTCACTGGAAATATATTCCCCACCATTATCACAACGCAAATTCTCAATTCTTCTATTAAATTTAGCTTCAACCATAGAAATGTACTTTCTGAAGCATTCTTCAACTTCACTTTTCCTCTCAAGTAAATAAACAACTGTAAAATGACTAAAATGATCAATAAATGAAACAAAATAGTTTTTACCGTCATGTGTAGTTGGGGTTATTTTGCCACACACATCTGATGAAACAAATTGCAAGATTCTTTTTGCTTTTCTTTCTTCTGGTACACATTTCAAAAATGGTGCTCTTGTTTGTTTACCCTGAAGACAAACCTCACATAACTTACTACAAGGAAACTTAGACGAATGTCCCATCCTTCTGTGCCACAAGTCTGAAGAATTATCCACAAGATTTACTTCACTTGAATTCAAATTCATAGTGACAAAATACAGATTGTCGATAAGATTCCCTTTCAGAACAAGTTTGTCATTCTTCAGAATAGTCACACATTTATTATGAAAAATAACCTTTAAGTTATTTTCTTCGAGCCTTTTAACAGAGAGCAGATTATGGGACAAACTGTCACACGCCAACACCTTATGCATTGTTACACCAATACCGTTGCTAGTTAACAAACGTAGATTACCACATCTATCAGAGTTAACTATTTCACCAACTTTAGCCACACTAATTCGTGAAGAGATTTCCTGAACATCAAATAAATACTTTGCATATTCAGCTTGAATTAGATGGTTTGTTGCCCCACTGTCAACAACAAAATTAATACTATTGTGATTATTTGACATTCCACAACTTAACTCAGTGTTACCATCAGAGTCTGATACCAAAAATGAAACTTCTTTTTCTGAATTTCCAGCAAAATTGTTTCTATTTGGACATTGTGAACGCATGTGTCCTTTCTGATTACAGGCATAGCACTTACCGGTAAATAATTTAGGTTGCATCACCCTATTTGGTTTCCACAAATTATCATTCCGTTGACCAAACGTATTTGCACGATTCTTTTTAAACTTATTATGCCCTATAAAAGCATGGCTTTGTGCACTTGAAACACTTGAACTACGACTTTTTAAATTACGTTCTTCTTCTTCTTCTGATAAAAGCTTATTTTTTACAAAGTCTAACGTAACTGCACTTGTATTAGACGTAAATAAAATGTCAATAGAAGTCACAACTGGTAAATACCGCTCAGGCATAGCTGCCAACAGTTGAGTAATACACTCTTGTTCTTCAACAGTACCTCCAGAATTCCTCAATTCAGCTACTGTATTATCAAATTCGATGATAAATTCATTCAAGCTTGATTTAACCTTCAAAAGACATGTTTCTTAATTTTTTCTGAAGTTCAATACGATTCATTATGCCCATTTTAACAAATGTAGACTTCAAAGACGTAATCATTACTTTAGCAGTACTTGCATTTTTTATTTGTTCCAAAACATTATCAGCCACGCATTGCACAATCAAATCCTTGGCCTTAGCGTCTTTCATCAAAAAGTTTTCTTTAACTTTTGAATCCGCCAATACATCCGGTGGATCAACAGTTAGCATTTCTAGCACGGCATTCCTTTCCAAAAGCCAAAGCGATATAACCAGTTTTCAAAACCTTCCATCAAAAGGCTTTAATCCTGGATGCGTATAGGATACAGATGCCACCGCCATGTTGAACTTGATTAAAAAACTTTGGTCACCGTTACTCCGTTTTCCACGAATCATACAATTACAAATATTAATAAACACTGATACTTTCTGGGCCCATAACCTATTAGGAATAATAGGCCATGAAACGAAATCACACACGCATTGACATAGTGTAAACAGTGTATTTAATATAACGTATGACAGAAAACAACTGACCAGTAATCAGACCAACGAACTACTAGCAGTAAGATACAGTTACAGGGAGTATGATATAGAGATAGCCAACATAACACAAACTTTGCAGAGTTGCCAATACAACCATATCAATAGTCAAAACAGTTTTGATTTTTAAATATTTATTAAAAACGTACTTAATAAAAGGTGGAACAGAAGACAATTTCCAAATTCAGTTGCACAGTTGGAAATGTTTCACCATCCCTGGTATAGGTAGTAGTTATGTAAACAGTACACCTTGCTCACGCTATATTTTTAAATTAAGGAATTTTTAAGTATCAAAATTTGAAATTTCTCTTTAGATTTAAGGTTGATGTATCCCCCATATTTTCCCTTAAACACTAAATAGTATTGGCTTGGAAAAATAATACAAAATCTTAAGAAAAGCTCTCACCTCGCAGGTCTAAAACCTTGAGATGTTTGTTGTTGGATCCGACAACCAAACTGCGTGATTGAGTGTTGAACCATGCTAGTGAGTGTGTGGTCTCTGAGTAGCCTAGCTCAGCAATTGGCCGAGTCACATCTGACCCTCGATCTGTGTTGATGGGACACTTTAGCACATCCCATAGTAGCACTGAATGGTCTGAGCGGTATTTCTCTAGGCCTGCAGCTAGAAGATTACAGTCTGTAGGGTTCCAGGCCACAGTGTTACACTGGCGAGCATGACTTGGAACTAAAACAATTACCAATTGCTTTTATCCAACCTAGGTTGATAAAACAAGATGATTGTGGTGTGCCAACTTTACATTCATTGAACACAAAAAGATTTTGTAATTCTTGAGCTTAATTTTTCTTTTTCATTAAGTTTTACTACCTGTTTAAGTTATAAGCTTATGTACTAATTTACGCTAGTGGGTTTGGGATAAGGAAGGTTAAATTTAGGGTAAGTGTACCTGCATTTCTGTGGAAGGGAATGCCTGACACTAACTGAATACAATGGAAATATTTTGTCCTTATTGTTTATTTAATCCGGCAAATGCAAGTGTGATTTCCTAAAAAATAAACTTAATATATCCTAAATATAAATTAAAGGTTCTCAATTCCAAATTTAGCTTAACCTAAGAAAAAATTAATCCAAAATAATTTGGTCTTCCCAGATATATATATATATATATATAAATATAAATATGACACCTGTAACAACTAGTCATCTCTAAAGCACTTATTTTTAAAATAAATATATTTTTATTAATGTGTCACCTTGCACCGTCTATAAGTATAGTTATATATCTAACTAACTCCATGGTGTGAGCCCGCAAGCGAGCTATACCGATCGAGCGGCTGCTGTCGTTACTGTTAATGATAGTGCCAATATTTGCAAATAGAGGGTGTCATATGGTCAGCAAAATGAGCCCTCAGCCTGTATACATCCAACTATATTAATTTAAGCATGTGTGTGCATGTGCTCGTTTGGTTGTGTATGTGTATGTATTTTATTTAACTAAGAACTGAGAAGCGTACAACCTGAACGGGTAGTAAGACCAGTTCTAAGTAAAATAAAAACACTTTTCAGAAACTGACACGAGTTTTGGTTATTAAGTGGAGAAACAGTGGAACTAAGTGGACCTAAGAACTTAATAGATAAATAATGTGGATTATATTTTACAAATTCATTAGAGAATACTATAATAGAGAGGATGCGGTGAAAAAGAATATGACAAGTCAATCTAATCTACCAACCCAATTCCTTTCCTGCAAGACCAAGTGTGTCAAAAGCAGTCGGACCAAATGTAGTGAGCACAACTTTCCCATTGGCCTGCCCAATAGCCAAGAGAATATCCGGCTCTGGTTGAGGATAGATATCCACACACTTGACGTATTGATGACTTGTATTGGTAGCAAGCAAGCTAGCTCCAGTTGCAGATGATAGATTCACACCTGGAACAACAACAACAACATAACATTATATGCTCCAAATAAACAGCAATCACACAAGTTGGTTTAGTTGGGTTTGTTATTCCACCATAATTATTATGCTCACTTATATACTAACATTAGTTAGTAATTCGAGGGAAATGAATTATATCCACACTAAATGGTCTCCATTCAGAATTTTCTCAAAAACAACACAAATATTAATTCTGATTTGTATCCACTAAATCCTGATATGCATCCATTCTGAATGGTTTCCATTCAGACAGTTTTCAAATATATATTGCTTTAATAAAAACCCTGAATTGTATCCACTTGCATTATTTCCACCAAATCATTAATTATATCCACTCTGAATGGTCTCCATTCAGACATTTCTCAAATAAACAATTTAGTAAAAATCCTGAATTATATCTATTATAATTATTTGCACTATATCCACTAAATCCTGATTTGTATCCACTATGAATGGTCTCCATTCATACACTTTTCAAATAAAGTGCTTTAATAAAAATCCTGAATTGTATCCACTAGAATTATCAACATTATGTCCACTAAATCCTGATTTGTAACATTTTGTAAAGCAATCCTTTAAATAATGTTTTTAAATTTACAAACACGGTATTTAAGCAATAATACAAAACTGTCTGAATCGCTGACAGTAAACAATAGCAGGTAATGCGATAAAACTAAGGCTGTATCCGAATATTCAAGTACACTTGACTTGAAGACTCTAAACTTTTCACACACTTGAGATTGAAGACTGCAACAGACTATTTGAAAGGCAACTACCCTTTCCACACCCTTGAGTCTGCAGTGCTGGTTCCCACCAATAATCTTAGAAACTATTTTAAATGCCATCCATCAGCCCAAATGAAAACGAATACAGTACTCGCGCTGTTTCAATTGAATTGTTTTGAATTTTGATCTTTGTGTTAATATTTTACTTTACTTTTTTAAGAATGCTTTACTATGCTGGGAAATAATTTTACACTTAATGCAAGAGTAAATGGAAGGCATGGATTAATCCATCAGTCTCTAGCAGTTATAAACTTATTATTAGAATGGATTGAAATTCAGCAACAAAATGTAGGTTAAATATATTTTTATTAAGTTAAATTGCTCTCCTTGTCCATTTTAAAAACCTGCATGTTATGATAATAAAATGTTAAACTAAACCAGTTTATCAAATAAAATTGATACCTTTAAGGGTTGTCCTTAAATTATGTAAGGTGTTATTGGGGTGAGGGGGTGTGGAGTATTTTCTAGCGTTTTCTTATAAGAGGAAGGGGGAGGGGGCAGAATCCATCTTAAATAAAGTTTTTGGTGAAATAAAATTTTTTTTTTTTTCAATTTCAATGCCATTCAATGATTTTCCCCCACTTATCACTAGTATCACTGTTTAATCGACATAATTAAAATATAGACTTCATATATTACACAAAGATAGGTAATTATTACAATTTATATGATTAATGACTTTTTTATTTTATATCAATTTTTCAAATAGTAAAAAGAATTATGTAATTTGGGGGTAGGGGGTGAAAGTGACGGTAAATATTACAATCTGTTACTTGAGAAAAGGGGGAAGTGTGTCTAAAATCATGAAAAATAACCTTACTTAATTTAAGCACACCCCTTACGTGTTGCTTGTCACAATTATAGAGCTTGACAATATAATAATAATAATAATAGTGATAACAATGT
Source organism: Timema monikensis (assembly GCA_902151445.1). NCBI lineage: Eukaryota > Metazoa > Arthropoda > Insecta > Phasmatodea > Timematidae > Timema > Timema monikensis. Next base: position 8,235 of record CABFVZ010002353.1, on the reverse strand, counting down.
AGATTTGACTGTCAAGGACACGGCGATCAGGGTTAGACTCCGGTGAGGTCCAACGGGGGTGGTTTTTCCTAAATAGTTTCTCACTCTCCCTCCCTGCAAATGCGGGCAGATTATCTCTAAAATGCTTCATTCTTAATTCCTACCTCCATAGAGTAATTATGATACATGTGTATAAACTGAACAGGTAGTAAGAGGCAGAAATAAAACAAATATCCATTAATAATAAATACACATACTTTTTTTATAGTAGTTTATTTTTATTATTTATTTATAGAATTGTCCTGATGCCTATTGTGTGATGAGCATGGACCAGCACATTGTGGGTCGTTTATTGATGGTACTCTAGGCATTAAGGCCCATATTCGGGTAACACGCAAAACTTTCTTCACAATGGAAGCAATATTGGCTCCCCAAACCCACAGGTACAGTCATACCAAAATGTTTTGGGATTGTGCAATTTAGAGTAAGGCAAACTCCTGGTTAGTGATTATTAATCAAGCTGCATTGTATATTTAGTCATAAAAATTATTGCCTGCCACGCCAAATCAAAGATCAGTCCACATGCGGCTCGTGGGCTGAAAATTTGACACGCCTGGTACAAGGTGTCATACTCCTATTGGACTGGACTGCTAATTATCAGGTCTACTGGGGGTAGTTTTTCCTAAATGGTTTATCACCCTCCTTCCACACAAATATGGGTACATTTCCTATAAAATTCTACCTTCTTCATTTATGTAAGTTACATATAGCCCAACGAAAAAATATCCTGAAATTTATATTTTTGCAGGTGGAGTATGTCTTTTTGGCTGTTTATATTTTTGTTCTGGCTGGGTTGTGGTACGTCTTAGTTATTTCTGTCGTGTTTAATGTTTCCACATCAATGGCACACAACATAGTCCACACCACCATGAACAACATTCTGGCCAGATCGCAAACATTCAACAGCACTGTAGAGGCCATTGATGGTTGTAATGTCAATGTCAGAGTCGCTGGACACAACAAACCAGATTACTTTAACAGAAAATTGGACTAGAGCATTCAATTCCAGGCAGTTGTTGATGAAAAAGGAATGTTTATAAAAATATATGCTGGCTACTCTGGGCCTTTAAGGGTATTGAAAAAGTATCAATACTTTATTAATATTGATATTTTCCTTTCGATACTGGTATTTTTTTACTCGACACCAGTGGCGGCTCGTAGCTAAAATTAGTGGGGGCGCTGCTTTAAAAAATTTTTTAGCCTTAGTTTTAAAATTGTGTAAAGAAAAAAAGCATGTATTAAAAGAAAAATTTATTCTGTAACTTGATAAAATCTTGACAAAAAAAACAAACTCTTTTACTTACTTTAACTTAAATTGTTACAGTTCAAGCTTGATCTATTCATTTAAAAATAAAATCCATTCTTCTTGTTTTAATTTGCGCAAAAAGTTCAATATTTTTCTCCTTGATCTCTGGATGATAATTGAGGAAATTTTTCTCCATTGAAAGTACTGCAAGCGCATTTAGTCTTTCTGTTAAATAAAAGAACCGAAAAAAAAAATGAATCAAATAGAATAGCTGGAAGCAGAATAATAATCTATATTTACACTCTTCTACACTTTATTGCATTCAAGAATATGGTACACAGTTTCTAAGTACAACACACGCTGAGTAAAAACAAAACTTCCTTCCACCATCATGCCAGAGCCGGCACTGCGAGAGCAACAGTGCTCTTTATACCTGACAGACCCGCCTTCCTCCCCATCCCTGTCCTATGTGCGCATGCGCACAACAGTCAAACACCACATCACTAGCACTGTGATAGCACAGTTCCATACAAAGATTTTTGTATATGTTTCAATAACTGGGGGATGGCTACTGAAGTACTGACATTAAGCTTAAGGAATATATATTGTACTACAAAAATAAAGATACAATTAAAGAAAAAAAGACTCATTATATTAAATGTTATCAATAATGTCAGGTGGAAATAGGGGATGCTGCAGTTTCGCAGTGCATATACATGAGCCGCCACTGCTCGACACTGTTGTTGATATTAGTATTCACACTCTGGTATTGAAAGATTTTTTTTTTGTTATCTTCACTCATGCTGGAATTAAATGCTTACTAAAGTGTTCTGTGAAGGAAAAACAAATTACCCTATTTCTCAATTCTCACTCATTTTCAGCAACTCCAGCATTCATTATCTTTTAGTTCATAATAATGCATAGTTCTTTAATCTTTGTTTATCAATACAGTCTGATGCATGACCAGGCGAGTGACGACCAATCTACTACCCCTTTATGAATGAGCACACTCATTCACTCTCGTGTGTCTAGGTGTCATTGATAAATTTTCAGAATATAATATCTAGATGGAGTGATCCTCAATAAAAGTATAAATAATAGCTTTGGCTATTTGATTCTTAAATATGCAATCCCTTACAGTTATAATAACTGTACAAGTGGCAGCATTAAGTCAAATATCGAGTCGGGGGGTGGCTGCATTGTCTGATAGCTCGTGATCTTAATAAAATCACACATTTGTAGCCGACGATTTCCGCACGTCCATCATAGACTCTGCCTTAAAATATGAGTGAAGAATGACTCTGGGCACAAGACAAATCCTGGATAGCTCAGGGGTAAGAGCATTGGGGTACTAAGCCAAAGGTCCCGAGTTCGATTCCCATGTCCAGGTTGAAACCTCCTTTACCTTACAAATCCAAAATTAAAGGCTCAGATAGAAAATTACTATAAACACAATTAGAGTGAGTCGCTTGAGTAACTGTTTCGAATGTCTGAGTACAAACATTGAAAACTCAGAGCGGGAATGATAGTTTAACGGCCGTCCTCAAGAGTATATAAGTACACAAACACGAAAAAAGGAAGAGTAAACACAAATGTAAAAAAAAACTATCCTAAGAGTATTTATACTATTCATAAGAAATTTTAAAAAAAAAATGCTTTTGTTGGTATTCATTCATTAGAAATATAATTGAATATATGTATATGTTTAGTAACAAGTAGAACCATATGATGGCATAAACACAATTATTGATAGTCGTAAGGAACTTTCTTATAAAGTTTGTTAAATTGACCCTAGTTTAAAAACAATATAGATATTTTATATCAATCTCATGATAGGTAAACATATAACTAAACCACTATTTGAAAAAGGTGAGTCCTCAAGACTTCTATCATCATTCATTTAAAGATTTCAATTCCTATTCCCAATTTACAAGAATAAGTCGACACAAAATAATTAAGAGACTATTGCATTGGTGTGCCACATTTTTTCATTTTCTGAGGTTAAAATAAAACCATAGTATAACATTGTGTTAAAAGAGTATTTAGAATGTGAAAGAAAGGCATGGCATTGTCTTCATCCTAGCCTGTCATTCAAACATTCATTCATGCAAACCTGGCACCATGAATTTGCCTATTTTATGTCATTTGTCAGAAGACAATATTTTCAGGAGAAATAATACTGCACCAAAGTGTTTTCACTATACTGCGGAAAAAGGGTCTATGTGACCTGCTTGGATGCCACAGACAATTGTTACTCTCAAAAGTTTAAAAGTGTATTTTCTCAAAACCTACCAATTGTAACATAGACCCTTATTCAGCCACATGCTTCACTTAATGAATAAATAGTATACATAACATACTGAGAAGTAGAGATGTGCAAAGCTTTGACTTTGCCTTGAATATTTGTTTGCGCCAACTTTGATTTGAGTCTTATTCCAGATTCGACAGTTAAAAAAATTTGACCAAAAAAATTATCAAGTCAATACACACATTTATGTATATTTTTTCATTTATTGTTGTTATTTACATCTCAAATTAGTGTTTGTATAAAATAAATCTAAAATTATTTAATTACAGTTTTTGATAATCATATTTATCAGCTATTAATTATGTTTGAAATATTATATGGTTTTGTAAATGTATTTAATACCTTTAATACCTAAATTTACATATAAAATAAAATCTCTTTGAAATAACTAACTGAACAAATGTTTGAAATGTGCCTATTTAGTTTTAATCCAAGGATTCAAGTTATTTTCACAGGACATAGTTCAATTTCTTCAGATTTATTTATACGAATATTAATTTTGAATGTAAAAGAGAACACACACAGTATTTCTTTAGAGCAGGGGTTCTTGAACTGGGGTCTGTGGATGGCCTTCAAGGGGTCCGTGAACCGAAGACAAAAAAATTACAGATTGTAGATTAAAGCTTGGATTCAATTACAAAGTTTCCTGTTTCTTCAGCAGGCAGGGTATTTATCACTTGGTGCCATCAAAACAAAAGTAAAAATAGATAGAATGTCAAAGATAACATGCACGCTGCACTGATGAAGACTATTACACAATCTCAACTTATTTTTCTAAAACAGCACACTTTTCATTGACATTTCACTTTTGAACAGTTACTAAAGCTCACTTTAAAGTCACACACTTTGAATTTATCTCACTTTCCTTCATGAAGTTACTATTAATTTTTTAAGGAAAAGTGAGATAAATAATTTGTTGTAAAGATTGTTTTTATATTATGCCCGTGTGAATGTAATAAATTTACACTACAATAAAGTAAGCACGCAAATTGCCCTATAATTACATAAACCCTTTTTCGGCTTCCGCGAAAAATTTTGCAATTTAACTTTTTTTAATTTCTATTTTTGGTTAAAAAATTAAAAATGACTACCGGTTTTAAAAAATGAATTTTTACAGGGTAGCAAACCTTCAAGTCATTGCATTGCTATTAAAGCCGTAATTTGTAAATTTTTAACAATAAAAAAGGTCAAAAGATTCAAAACTTTTGTATAAAATATTTTCACTTCCAGTTAAAGCTTTTGAAATTTTATTGGCAGTTGCACATTTTCAGGTAATCGCATTGTTATTAAAACCCTTATTTGTGAATGTTTACCAATAAAACACGTCGATATATGGCCTATAAGGGTCGACACTTTCATATGAAAGCAAAAAAATGAAAAATTCTACTTCCTGATTAAAATTTTGAAATTTTATTGGCAGTTACACATCTTCAGGTCATCGCATTGCTATTAAAGTCCTCATTTGTAAATTTTGACCAATAAAAAAAGTTGATATTGGTTCAACAAGTGTCAACACTTTTGTATTAAAGAGATAGAAGGTAAGCCAAATTTTTTGAGTCTGCATTTACGTCCATTTTTATGGGGTCCATGGCCTTTGTTAGATTCTCATACGGGTCAGTGAGCCAAAAAAGATTAAGAACCACTGCTTTATAGATTTCATTGAATGAGATATATTTAATTAAAGAAAGGTAAAATATAGTTTATCTTAAAAAATTGTTGTAAAATAAAAGAGCGTAATGACCACAAAAATTATTAAACTTGAAAAAAAAAACTTAAATGGGCTACTGTACTTATTTATTAAGGAATGTCTCAAGGAGTCTGTTAAATTTGTCGCCCTGGTGCTCAAAGGTCTGCAGGACTCGTTGAATTTTGAGACACATTTGCCTAAAAACATTTTCCTCATTCTTCCTTTTTTCCCTTCGTCTTGTGTTTGAGGAAGAAGCGCCCTGAGGTGCTTTGAGATGAGTAGCTCGAGTTCGCTGATTCATCCTCCTGCCAGCTTCCAACTTCACTTACAGCTCTGGGTTGTACCCCAGAAATGGAACAACATAACTCAGGCAGGATAATTATATCCATTAGGTCCATAATTTCCCAGAAGGGCCAACTCCTTGGTGTTTCTTCACCCTCGGTTCCCCTCCCAGTCTTTGGATTCTTAAGGTTCTGCAAATTAATATATACATAGAATATATTTTAGGTGATTATTATTTGTCTTTAAGGTGGAATAGAATGGAAAACAATTGAGTCAGTATTTTAACAGAAGAAATGTTAATTTTAATTTTATAGACATACCATATTTATTTCAAAAGATCTTGAATATTTTTCAATAATATTCTGGAATTTGACAAGAAATGTTTTAATGAAAAGAAAATGTCCCGGTCAAATAACTAAGCCAATCCAAAAACTGTTTACAGGTATTTGTAGACAGTTAAACTGAAGGAATTTTATATTTGCCCAAAATAGTTTTTTGTTATAAAAAGTGTAAGCAAACTGAACTGTAACTCACACTCCCATCCATCCCACATAAATGAGTGAGATTTAACATGTGTTGAGTCATTGAAAAAATAAATTTACTATATCCATTCTGACCCAGATCCTAAAAAGAGGTTCTAGTGTTTGGTCCACCATAACATTAAATTTGTAGAAATGTTCCTGCCTCTAGCTCAACTAGGCTCTACATTAGTTACTTTTGTTAAAAAAAAATTATTTGAAACAAGTTTATGTGAAATTCATATGGTTTAACTTTCCACACTCCTTCCAAATGCAGGTGTATTCCTAAAAACTGCCACAACCATTCCTCCTAACTGTTGACTCACACGCTCGCCGAAAATATATAGCAGAGCCGAGTATCCGCTCTGCCTAGTAGCGCTGCAGTTCATGCACTAGCGGAAAGTTGAGAATGTCTGTTTACCCATGATGCATTGAGATGACGATTTTAAAACCAGCTGATTGCCTCCATTTTTGTTTGTGTTGATAACCTGTCAAACTGATTATGGAAAGAAAAAGGAAAATAGCACTGCTTGCAGCTTTATACATTGAAGAAGAACAATGTGTGAACACCTATAGACGCTGGTATGAACGACCTCATATTTCGGAAAGAAAGGTACGTTCTAATTGTAATAATTCTTAAATATTGAGCTCATTTGTCAAATCCAACAAACGAAATTTGTTTTCAAAAAATAAAATCAGACTGGTCTCTGGCGTGTTAATAATATTTTCTACAACAAAACAAATATTAAATTTTTGCAATACACTAATACCTATTTTAAAACTTTAATAAAACTTAAAATCCTTTAGATGTTTGTTTAAAACCCACACTAACTATATTTTGGGTAAAACTAAATTAGATTAAATAAAAGTATTAACAAAGATGCATCTTCTGAGTAATTTGCCTTTTCAAATAAAATTGTTGATAGAATTGGGAGATACATTATAATTTGCCCAAACGAAAATGATAGGAAGTTTGTCCTAATAGGCGAATATTAGCCTAAAACTATAGGCCCTAATAATTTGGTATAATCTGAGTAGGTGGTAGGTCTTTCAAGTTAAATGAACCAACCATGGCTAGTTTAAGATAAATTTTTGGGTCAATAACATTTAGGCCTACACTTTTTTTTTAAAAAAGAGTAAAAAATAATTATTTTGACTTAACACTTAAAATTAATATTAGAAAAAAAAAGAAGTCAGCCATCTATAAACTAAATCAAACTCAAATTTTGTAAATGGCATATTATTTCTTTATTCCCATTACCCAACACTATATTATAAATCTATTAGTGAATTAAGATTAATCAAACTTGCACACATACATAATATACTGAACCATTATTAATTATAATAATTACCATAAATAAAAATGATATGTTATGTGTTCATAATAAAAAAAAAGAGATAGGCCTTTGGGTTTATAATAAATAAAAGATGTATCAACCCAGCTTAATCTAAACTTCAAAGTATATTAAAATTAAAATTAAAATAAAACAAACTTTTGGCCGAATTAATACATTTAGAGCCTATTTATTTCCAAGCATGGTGTGTATTTTGAAAGAAACATTTTAATTAATGATTTAATAAACTATTATAAATATTTCAAAGGGTGACTTTTTTGTGTCTTATGTTATTAATAACACTGTAAGGTTTTTTTTGTAAAAAAATACAGCCTGGTTTCTCAAAAGAAATTACCTCAAAATAAAATGAATAACGTTCACAGTTTAACTGGTCCCTTAATTATATTGGATATTTTAAAGTTAAAAAAACTATTTAGGCTAGTGAAACCTTACTAAAATCTTTAATTTGTTTTTATTTATACCATTTCAGAAACAGGGTGATTTTTATTCACTCTTGCAAGTCACTCGGTTGAGTGACCCCGAATGTTTTTTTAATATTTTGCGTGTGACACCCGAAATATTTGAAAATTTACTGTCACTGGTAAGCCCACTAATACATAAAAAGTCTGTGGGGCGAGAGGCACTTCCCACGGGTCTGAGGCTTGGTCTTACGTTAAGGTGAGATTGTACTTTATTATAATATTTTATATATGTAGTAGGCCTCTTTTAAAGCTATATTAGTGAATAATTTTTAAATATAAGGCATAAGGAACATATTTATTACTTTTATAACTATTTTCACAAAATTACTAAAGTTT
>CABFVZ010002352.1:101208-113372 GCA_902151445.1 Timema monikensis | reverse complement strand
TTTTGATCCACACACTCTACCTTCATATATTTTCTTTGTCACTCGATCCACACTCATCCTCTCAACATGCCCAAACCAAAGTAAGACGCTTTCAAATTGATCTATAGTATTCCCTTTCAAACCACATTCCTTCAGCACCCATTCATTACTGACTTTGTTCATACGAGTTTTTCCATACACCTTGACTTATATTTAAAACCGGACGATTTAAGATCGAGGGAGAAATACATCTTCCGTACCTTGACATCCCTTGTTTAAGGGGTAGTAAGACATTCGAATCAGCGTGCTTAAGTTCGCTTTTTCGTCCATTCAAAGACCTACCGTTTTAAGCTTTCAGTTAAATGCCCCAAATTAGCAAAGAGTCTAATATTTTTACTAGAATATGGGGAGAGTCTCTGTTTTTCTGGAGTTTAACCCCCCCCCCCCGCAGGAACAAAACCTTCCCGGAGTTTTCTTGGTTCTGCAAGTTTTCCGGGTGCGTGGCAACCTTGTCTAAACTATTCTCTTCCCTAGCCGAGAGATTAAGCCGCTAAATTATTATTAGCACCTCTTCTTACTACCCGTTCGGGTTATACGCACTTACGCTAATGTGTAATGGTAGGGTGTTTGTGAGATGAAATGGAGGACTCACAGCTTAACGTGGAATCCGAACCACGGTGGAGGCCTGTCATTCCCCACATTCACAAGTTGTGATTAATACACGTCTTGTCAGAGGTGAAGGAAGGGTTTGGTAATCATATAAAATTGTGCCGGGACCGAGGATTGAACTCCGTACCCCAGCACAGAAGTCCGACACCTTAGCATCACGCTTTACCACCTCTTCAGGTTGTACGTTTATATACTAATTACGCTAGTGAGTTAGGGATGATAAGGTCGAATCTAAAGAAAATGTACCCACATTTTCGTGGAGGAAGAGTAGTCAACGTGCATGTCTACTGATCTAAGGGTCCCGGGTTCGATTCCCCACATGGCCAAAAATTTACCATTGGGGAAATGTGAGTTTACCCTTTCACAATGATAAATTAACGATCGGGGGCTGGATGTTGTGTCTGTTCTAGATTTAAGTTAGTTTATAAGTCGTGCGGATATATAATCATCCGGTTCAAAAAGTACACGTTAAATACCGCAAATAAATAGAAAATTAAAAAAAGAGCTTAAAGAAAGAAAATCTATTCTAATCTAAAAACAACTTTAAAAAAAAAATTAAATCCCTAAAGGGGTATGCAGGGTTGTCACTATTTTCAGTGTTTTCTCGGTCCTCTTTGTTTTCAAGCTGCTTGGCAACACTGCCCTGGTTAAGAACACCTGCCTTTAGACCATCCGACCACCGAAGCGGGTGTAATCATGTAACCAATATTAATTCACTGTTGAAAATATCACCAGGGCACACACACGACTATAATCACTTCAGATTAAAATAATAATAATTTTAAAGTCTAATCAAGGCACTGGTTGGTCATTAAAAGAAAATTAAAATATGAAATTTCCTGCTATCTTCGGGGAAATAAAAAAAAGGGGTCGAGTCAGTCAACTTTTGAAACACAAATAATGACATATCTCAACTAGAAAAATGTCTGTCGTGACTGCTTATGTGCTGGTTTTTTAATGTGCCCACGTGACGGGAATGAAAAGAGGTATGTGCTCTGCTCAATTAAGTTGAGAGTAGCCCTTTCTTCCCCGTGGATGGGTATTCTTGGAGCATGGCGTGGACTGGTAGGTTTTAAACGACCCAGGACTACAATAATAATATTAGCACCGCGTCTTACTACCCATTCGGGTTATACGCTTTAAGTACTAATTACACTAATGGATTAGGAATTGGGAAGGTTGAATTAGATGAAGTGAACCCGCATTTGCGTGGAGGGAGAGTGGAAAACCATTTAGGAAAAACCACCCCCAGTACACCCGACCGAGATTCGAACCTCGATCTCCCCGTCCTCAGCAGTCGGGCTCAACACGACTAGCGCGAAAGCCAACTACGCCACCGAGGCGGGTCCCAGGACTACAATTATGACGGACCTCATTATTTAAAATCATTCGACTTTAAAAATCTTATTGCACTATTTTAAGAAGTGTTTAATAATAGGCTATAAATAATGATTCAATGGTTTTAAATCATTACAATTCACAAGTTAGAATTGATAAAACTTAGATTTATCTGATTACCAAACCCTTCCTTCACCTCTGACAAGACATGTTGTGAATGTGTGGAATGCCAGGCCTCCACCGTGGTTCGGATTCCACGTTAAACTGTAGGTCCTCCATTTCATATCACAATCACCCTACCATTACACATTAGCGTGAATGCGTATAACCCTAACGGGTAGTAAGACGCGTTGCTATTTTATAATTTTCATGTACCATTGTTAAGGTAAAGTAATTAATATATGGAGCTGAATTTTAGTTTAACTAGACATTAATTAAAAGAGTAGTACCCGCCTCGGTGGCGTAGTTGGCTAACGCGCTTGTCGTGTTGAGCTCGACTGCTGAGGACGGGGAGATCGAGGTTCGAATCTCGGTCGGGTGAACTGGGGGTGGTTTTTCCTAAATGGTTTTCCACTCTACCTCCACGCAAATGCGGGTTCACTTCCTTTAATTAAACCTTCCCAATTCCTAGTCCATTAGCGTAGTTAGTACTTAAAGCGTATAACCCGAACGGGTAGTAAGACGCGGTGCTAATGATATAATATAATTAAAAGAGTAGGCCTACACAATGAAATGTTACTAATACTATTCATATTATAAATATGTCATGGCGTATACCTCATTATGAATGTCTAGTTGTACTAAATTTCAAGTTGGACCACTTATAATTCGTGAAATTTAATTATTTGTAATAATTTAATCACTAATTATAAATTATGATAATTATATATTTGTTAAAATAGTGCATTATATTTGAATTGTCGGATGACCTTAAGGCAGGGAGGGAGGTCGCCACTATAAGGAGCAAACTGCCGAGCAGACGTTCCGCTATAACGCAATATTTAATTCTACGATTAGTTACTTCAAAATATTCCAACAAAGCTCTTTTTCCTTAACAACCCTGTGGTTTCGCGTTATATTATTAGGGGGGAAAAAATTGTGTGAAAATGTTAAATCAGCTCATTTTAAACGACTTTTTAAGCATATTTACGGAGCTATGAGTCTAGGTTTAACGATAAAGGGCTCTAGATTTAGTCTTCCTCTAACAAATATGGTAGTTTTTGTATAGAAAATTTTAAAATATTTGAGAACTAGAGAACATTGCCTTGAAATAAGAAGTATCGTAGTTTTCTTTGCCCTCTTCCCTATTGACGGAACAAAGGGTGATTTTAGGTGAAGGGCGAAAGAGGAGTAAAAGCTGTTGCCAGATTACTGAAGTAGTTTTACAAAACGACACAGATAACAGTATTTTAAGCAGTTGTAGCCTGACAGCTATTGATACTTTCTCGCTAACAGACGGATTAATTAATAGGCCCTATCAATGAAGCTATGATACTGTGAAAGATGAAGTGGTAAATTGAAGTATTTATATTTTTATTACTATCAAATATAATCCGGAGGCCATTTCAGCTATATTATCAATTATTACGTAACTATTCAGTCCACTTTAAAAAAAAACAGTTTCTACTTTCTAATAAATGGCATGAGTTTTTTTTTAAATAGCTGGGAGTTTATTTTCAAAAGCTTTTTTTCTTAAACGATCTTCTTTATGTAGATTGCAAAGCTAACAACAATCACTATCCAGTAAACAAATGGGACAACCCTTTTCAGTGGCCAAACGGTTTAAGGCGTCAATCACGTGTTGGACTGGCCTGAAGATGAAGGGGAGATCAGGGTTAGAATTTCGGTAAGGGGTTCTGAGGATGGTTTTGCCTGGTTGGTTTTCCACTCTCCTTCCATGCTAATTTAAGTAGATCACATCTAAAATTCTTTTTTCTTCATCTCTACCCCGTTATTAGAGTAGGTAAATATCATATATGCGTATAACTCGAACAGGTGATGAGACGATGTGATAAATAAAAAAGGCACGTTATCCACTTAATGCCACCGCATATCTTCAAAAATTACGTTTTATGGGCACCCTCAGCATAACCCAAAGAAACGTTTGATTAAAAATTACTTAAACCGATAATTTAGATAGACATGTTTCAGTGACCGTATAGGCTAAAGGCGCTATTCTCGCAGTAGACTAGACTGCCAATGACTGGAAAATCAAGGTTCGAATCTCGGTCTGGTATACTGAGGGCTTTTATCCAAAATGGTTTTCCACTATCCCTCCACGCAAATGCGGGTACAATTCATATAAATATAGTATCCCTAATTCCTTAAATAATTAGCGTAATTATCACATAGCGTATAACCCGAACGGATATTAAGACGCGGTGCTAAAAGAACTAATAATTTAAAATTCAATAGGACTATCTATATATCTTTATTTTAGTTTAACAGGCAGGTCGCCACCGTGGTTCGGATTCCACGTTAGACTGTAGGTCCTTCATTTCATCTCACAATCACCCTACCAATACACATTAGCGTAAGTGCGTATAACCCGAACGGGTAGTAAGACGCGGTGCTAATAATAATAATAATAGTTTAACAGGGTGGCTACAAAACATATTTTACAAAATTCCCTGACTTTTCCAGGCAACATTTTTAAATTCTCTTTTGACTACTTTTTTCCAATTTTAATGTCGGATGACTTGTTTTTATTTATTATTTATCACATTAAAAAAAAGTTTGTATCTACTAAACACAAATGGTTTTATCAGTTATTTTAAAAATTAAAATGTTATTTTATTTAGGTATTATTAAAGTTTGTTTTAGTGTTTAGTTGCGAAATTAATTAGATATTTTAGACATGTCCCTGATATTTGCCTGTCATCCAAAAATTCCCTGACTTTTCCAGGTTTTCCCTGTCTGCAGCCACCATGTTTAAAGAAGTTACGGCAGTCCGAATCAAACCAGTGTCTCAGTCCGGGGTCTGGGAGTTCGACTATAGTAGTAACTTTGATGAAATTTTACTTAATAATGTTTACTTTAGTACTATATATCAAAAGTGACATCTGCAGATAACATGATATAACGTATGAACAGGTGTAACTAGTAACTTTTCTATCTGCCAGATAAGGCAGGCTCTTCCTATTCAAATTTAACTCTTGATGGAGTAGTTGTACTTAATTTGTTTTAAATTTTTATAAAAAAGATATTTTGAGAGGAAGGAGTGCACAGTTTACCCCTCATCCCGGATACGCCAATGTCAATTAATTTATAATTAGAGACTTCCTGCAGCTTTCACTTTTTACAGCTGGAAGATGAATTCAGTTAACTTTTTGTAAATGTTCGCTAATTATTTTTTATATGTTCTTTTTAAAACTTTTGGTTGGCACTGCATATTACTATCCGTTCGGGTAGTACGCATAATAATTAATTATGTTAGTGTGATAAGGATAAAGGAGGTTGAATTTAGAGGAAGTATACCCGCATTTGCGTGGAGAGAGAGAGTAGGAGATCGACTATCAATCCTCAGCACGCACGATCGCGACTCGAACCCAGATCTCCCGGTCAACGACGATTCAGCCTATTTTGAGCTTTATACCTCAGACTACGTGATCATCGGTGCGTTGGTGCCAAAGAAGATTGTTTATATCTGTAGCCTATTATGGCCTTTCTTATATCGCCTGGGAGAAAAGTATTAGGCGTAGTTTCCTAGGGTTAAGTTAGTCTGTAATTTGTGTACAAGCAAAAATATATGATTTTGAGGGGCTCGGCTCTATCTCCTGCAAATAGTTTAAATTATGATGATCCTAGCAGATATTTTAAGAGTGATAGATTATCTTTCATCTTTATATTAGAGAATATCAAAGGTGAGTGAAATAAATCTAGAAGGGACAAATTTATTCCAAGGGGTAATGGTTTCAGACACCCCCTGCGAACCTTGATTCCTCAGTCACTTGTGCCGATATAATAAAACCTCTGACCCGCTTCGATAGCCGCTGATACCCGCCTCTGTGGCGTAGTTAGCTAACGCGCTTATTTCGTGTTAAGCTAGACTGCCAAGGACTGGGAGATCGAGGTTCGAATCTCATTCGGCTGAACTGTGGGTGGCTTTTCCTAAATGGTTTTAAACTCTCCCTCCACGCAAATGTGGGTTCACTTCCTCTAAATTCAACCTTCCTAATTCCTAAAACCATCAACAGAGTACTTAAGCATATAAGCCGAACGGGTAGTAAGACGCGGTGCTAAATAAAAAGTAAATTTAAAAAAAAAACGCTGCCAGGTCTAAGGTACTATTTTCGCAATAGACTGACTGCCGAAAACGGGGATATCGGGGTTCGAATCTCGGTCGGGTGCACTGAAGGTTTCCCCCTAAATGGTTTTCCAATCCACCTCCACGCAAATTTGGTACCCTTCCACTAAATTCAAACTTACTCATCCCCTATTAAATTAATTATTAGTGCACAGGCTTCTAACCCGAACGGGTAGTAAGACACGATACTTAAAAACTTGTGTGTTTAGAAATCCCACGTTATGTTTCAATAAACAGGAAATAAGTACTTACCAATACCCTTATAAATCACGTGGTCTGATGCCTCTCAACCAAACTTGAATGCATTACGAAATGTCTGTGGTCACGAAATCACCAATGTATGAACTCGTAAAGCATCATCCAGGTAACACTCAAGTTATGTTACGTCAGAAAATTCATGACTTGGTGCCTATCGTTGCATAAAAATGAGGTCTTTCCGCGCGTCATAATGGCAGGTGAGACATTCATTCATTCATGCATTCATTGACTATTGCGTGAAGGGAGATTTCACAAGTTTAAAATATATTCCTGACGCTAAAGTTGAGACAAAATGTAGAGTTTGATATCGATATAATATTAATGTTGATATAGTATTGTATTTCACCTTCGGAATCATTCAAAATAGAGATTAATTACTTTAATATGTATATTTTCTCAATTGTTCAAACAGTTTAAAAATCATTTTAAAACTTATGTTAATACACCGTAATACAAATCTAATGTTCGGAATTGATTACCAAAATAATTTCAATAAAACCCGCTTTAGTAGCCGTATGGTCTAACACAATACGTTCACAGTAGACTAGACTTCCGATGAATGGAAGATCGAGGTTCAAATCTCACTCGGGTATACTGAGGGTGAATGGTCTTCTACTCTACCTCCACGCAAATGCGGGTACACTTTCTATAAATACAACCTTCCTAATCCCTGATACCATTAGAGTAATTAGTACATAAGCGTACATCCCGAACGGGTAGTAAGACGCGGGGCTAAAAAAAAATCATTATGTTTTGTTTAAGACTTGTAGTCAATTTTATACAACTCTTAGAGCTTATTCTATAATTTGAAGATATTTTCATAAGGTTGTCCTTTAACCTAATGTATTCTATTTAACTCAAAAATTAGATTTTAAAATAAGATGAAGAGAAATTACGATGGGTTTCAAATACAGGCTAAAAGATGTTTTTATCCTATGGTCATAAGACCGGCCCTAAGAAAATATATTATCTATTTACATCTAGCCCAACTCATTTAGTCATAGTATAAATTTCCTAATTTCCTTTAATATAAGATATGTCAAATCATCACCGAGTTAATTAAACTTGTGACGATAGGAATATTATGTACAAAGGCCAAACTAAAGTTTCCATTACAGTTATAAGCCTGCTTTTAAAATAATGTTTTTTTAATCACTTTGAGAGTTATTATTTTCTTTGAATGATACATGATAGTTTGACGAAGATAATTATAGAAGGCGATATGGAAGGGAGGAATTCAAGAAGGGGAACAAGACTGAAGTAAATGAACCAGATAACGAACGATGTTGGCAGAAGAAGGTACAAAGATGTAACAAATTTGGCCCGGGAGAGACAAAAGTGGAGAACTGCAGCAAACCATTGGCTAGATTGATGATGATGATGATGATGATGCGACAACACTGGATATCTCCCGGCACAGATTTATCTGATTACCAAACCCTTCCTTCACCTCTGACAAGATGTGTATCAATCACAACTTGTGAATGTGTGGAATGCCAGGCCTCCACCGTGGTTCGGTTCCTACGTTAAGCTGTAGGTCCTCCATTTCATCTCATAATCACCCTACCATTACACATTAGCATAAGTGGGTATAGCCCGAACGGGTAGTAAGATGCGGTGCTGCTGCTAATAATAATAATAATAATAATAATAATAATAATAATAATAATGGTGAATGTCATCACTGTGGAAACTGCACGGCTCTATTGGGAAACCCCGTTGCCATTCTCTTATTTTCGTTTGGCCTTTCTTATCTTAAGTATGAAGACATTTCGCAACGCTGATTCGTCGATGTTGCCAGAAGTTTCTTCTTACCCCCAGAACACCACTTTCAGACAACCGAAAGCGAGGATATTTGGCAACAGTTAACTGAGATAGGGCGAATATAAAGCTTTTCTCTTTAAGACCTGCAGTTCCCCCAGCGATGATATTGGGTTGGGAAGAAGGAGGCTTACTAAAATGGATATCATCTCTGAGGGCAACTGCATGGTTACTATTGAGAAACAGCGTTGCCATTCTCTCGTTTTCCTGTGGTAAATCTCCCGTCAAATCTAAGACAAGTTTCGCAACGCTGGTTAGTAGAGGTTGCCAGTAGCTCCTTCTTAGCCCAGCACACCACCTTTAGACATAAACGAGAGCGAGATGATTTGGCAACCGTTAAGTGAGAGAGTGAAGATAAAGCTTTTCGCCATAAGACCTGCAGATCCCTCAAGAGTTTACTCGCTAAGCAGATTAATCAAATATTTCGGATTTATTTCAAGTAGGCTACACTCCGTTTCCTCTGATAGGTAGCAAGTTTATCTCACGTGGTTCCACTATGGTGTAGCTTGTAAGATAGGGTCAGAGTGTAATACGTCAAGGTAAGACCTTACCTTGACGGATAACATTATCAGGACAATAAAATATATTAGACATGCCATGTATATGATAAAAAAAAAGTGAGAAATAGAGTAGATAAAGGAAAAATATATTGGAAACACACAACTATTTATTAAACCTCCCTTTTCATTGATAGTTCAAGGTCACCCTGAGTTACATCATATGTTGTCTACTCAACTTGTCCAAAGAAATTGCCAACTCAAAAGTATATCACCCCCTTACCCCCAGTCAATGGACTAATAGGACTAAACTAGTCCCCATACATTTTTATTTGATCTATTTTGAATTAAATTTCCACGGGAAATAAAAGCATAAAATAACATATATCTGAGTCTTAATTTGCGTCACAATACTCAACGATATGCTCGCTATTTGTGCCCCCCCCCTCCCTCCCCTTTACAGTGACAATATACTCGCATCAGAAGCGCTGTCACAATACTCAATGATATTTGCGCGGCCCCCTTCCCTTCACCTTTCTATCATCGGAAGCACTCGAGTCTTATCGGCTCTTACCAGAGAGAGGACCAGCTGAAGCCAGCCTACTCCATGTTTTCTGTATAATAAGATATACGCAATCGTTTGGCGTTTTGTCACAAGTAAATGTAATTTTTGTGTTTGTTTCTTATAAGTGGTAGAGTTGTGGTTGAAGCTTATGTAATTGTTCCCATTAATGAGATATATCTTGTGACGTGTTAAAGTGTTCGATGGTCTATTTAGTTTGACGTTGTTTGAAAGTGTGAAATATTGAAGGGGACTTGGATTTGGAAACTGTTCCCTCACAGCAAAGTTTGGGGAAGGGACCTGAAACAAGTAGCAGGGTTTGTGAAGGTAGCTCAGGGGGATGTAGCAGAGTTAGCGAAGGTAGTTCATTGGGATGTAGCAGGGTTAGTGAAGGTAGTTCAGTGGGATGTAAAAGTGCCGATCACCTTTCGCAATGCTGTGTTCTCGACCGATTATTCACAGTTTCGTTTGGAACCCTCACTTTTGAATAAAAGCAGCAAATAATAATGAAAGGTGGCCAACTACAGACATTTCTGCTAAAACAAAAATGAAAAAATATACGCGTCATTTCAAAACCGGCTGTATTGTTGGCCTTGTGGTTTGTTCGAAACAAATCAGGGAGTGTGGAATAATAACGGCCTTTGTGATATCGGCAATTTTCCCAAAGCCAAGATGCACCATGAAAAGACTCGCTTACACCTATACACAACTAGATTTAAAACGTTAGGAAAAAACAGTAGATTTTCAACCAAGTGAGCAAAAAGGCTAGACGTTTTAAAACATAATGCAGTGGTTGGTTCAAACCAGGAACTAATGAAACGATTAATTGATGTGCGCTGTGTTTTGGCTAAACAAAATCTGCCATTCAGAGGTCACGATGAACGGGAAGATTCCCTTAACCGGGGAAACTATATTTAACTAATGCAGTTACTTTCTAAATACGATAGTAAATTGGATTTTTATTTCCAGAGAAGGGGGGCGTTTAAAGATACCTCCGACAAAATTCAAAACGACATCATTGAATGTGCTGGTGATTTAATTTTGGACAAGATTAAGTCAGAAGTAAATGATGCATTTGTTCTAGCAATAATGTTGAACGAAACTACGGACATCGCAAATCTCTCAACTTTCGACAGTCCCTCCATATGTGACATATGGTGATGGTAACCTTTTTGAAAGATTTATTGGTTTTTCATATGTCAGCAGTGATAGTACCGCAATTGTTTTAGGAGAGCATGTTTTTCGAATCCTCTCTCGTTTTAATTGTGAGTAAAAACTTGTAGCACAAGCGTATTATGAAGCCGCTGCATTTTCTGGACATTTAAATGGTGTACAAACGCTTGTTAGAAAGAGGTGCCCAGGTGCACTCTTCATCCACTGCTATGTTCAGAAACTCAATCTTTTTCTTTATCAGACTGTAAATCATATAAGAGAATGCAAGATATTTTTAAGACATTGCGTGGCATCCCAAATTAATTTTCACATTGATCCAAACGAATTAAGGCTCTTAATCAATCTGAGCTAGAGAAGCGGTTTCCAACAGTTGGCAATACATTGTGGGATTACAATTCTAGAATTGTGAACACGAGGAATGAAATTAAAACAGAACTCGTACATTTTTATGAGAATATTGCTGAAAATCCAGATAGTTGGGATACTGATGCTTTCGTAACTGCTAAAGGGTATGCGTGATCATTGAGAAATATCAATTTCGCCTTTCTATTGAAAGTTTTCCGTAACATTTGTCTCTCTCACCGACACATTATTAAACATTCTTCAAACCAAAACTTTCTATGGGAAATACTCCATCGATAAAGTAAAAGAGACGATTTCTCACCATAAAGATGCTAGAAACAACTTTGAAGAGACGTATAGAAAATTAGAAGATGATGACAACGTAGAAGCTCCTAAGAAGAGACGTAGAGAAGATGACTCGTCGAATCCCAGAAATAAATATGTGCGTCTTTATAATGAAATTATTGACACCATGGTTGGGGAAATGGAGCCGAGGCTTCAAGATCTTAATGAGCTGCGATTTATTGAGATGCTAGATTCAAAAAAATTCAAAGCTTCTAATCTCTATTTCCTAACAGTTTATTTTTGTCACTTCAGTCAAGCTATGGTAGTATTTTCAATTTTGACAATTTTCGGAGTGAGTTAGTTTACAGACTATCAGACTTTTCAGACAAGACTGTGACTGAAATTATGAAGTTCCTGGAGGAAACAGACTAAGCAAAAGAAGCGTTCCAAGAAACATAAATGATGTTGTTTGTTATCAACAATACCAGTGAGCACAACCACTGTTGTTTGAAACGAACTAAGACGACTGTATCTAACACCCAGTGTGAGAATAGGCTCTCCACACTTTCCGTGATGTCAGTTGATAGATGAATCCACCAATTCATTCAGAAAGGTGACAGAAGGATCACACACTAATATACACATAAAATAGGCAAGATTTCACTATTAATTTTTTAATTTTTTATTTTCTTATTTATTTGTTCATTTTTATTCATGTTTTTGTTTAATCTATACCTTTATTTATGTATTTGTTTGTTTATTCCATGTCTAAATATTGTGAATCGGTTGAAGGGAGCTAATTCGTAACTTATGACCTGTAAAAGTGTATTTGCTAAGCTACATATTGTACATTATATGGGGAGTATTCTTCATAATGGAAGGGGTCTTCGAACCTAGTCCTGTTTGAGAAAAGTCACCGCACGCCACTGCTTAC